>OW964840.1:3421953-3736244 GCA_943142095.1 Ophonus ardosiacus
GAAAATTTAAAATGTTTGTAATTGACAGAAAAATATCAGTATCAAAAATCTAGGTACATTAATGGAGGCTTTTTTGGGAAGTACATTTGATGTTTCTTATTTTATTATTAATTAAATATTTAAAATTATAGATACATAAAAATGTTTCAAATAAATGTGGTAGAGAATTAAATTCCACACCCAGATTTTATTTTGCATGTTTAGTAACCTTTAAAAACAAATTTGAAATTTTATAAATATTGCTCATTTATAGTGATACATTCGGAATTTTAACAAAATTACAAAGAAATGCATATCGTTTCTACTCATTTAGAGGTGCCACCATTGGGATCTCGAGAATTATAAGAGATACGATGTCGGTTAAATGGAGCTTTTTGTGCGCCTTTGGGAGGCCATCTCAGATGTGCTTTTGTTTTTCCAAAAATTCTCATAGGGCAGTAGATAATGACGAAAAACTGAATATTGTTGACTTTTTCCTTTTCAAATAACTTCTAAACTATTAGTAATTGAGAAAAACGATATAAAAGATAGATATTTTTATTAACTAACCAATGCCGTACGAAATAAATTTTTATATCCCTTAATTTTCGAGATATAACACAAACTTATATTTTTTTTAATGGAACCCGTATCTGATTTTAGTTTAAAAAAAAAATATATTTTTTTTTCAATGATGTAAGGGTTATTATGTTTTATATTTGTTTTGCTTCTAAAATTTAATTTTTCCCTTTATTTTCCTGATTTTTTTTATTATTTCCCAAAGAAAATATTAATATTTTTATTAATTATATTGTGTTTGATCGATATAATTTATTTTATGCCTTTATTACTTAATATTTTCATTCTAGACTCATAATTACAAATTACATTTTAATGTGCCAAGGGCGACCTGATACAAAATATTATAAAAATTAATTTGATACGACTTTTGAGCAAAATTTTCTAACGAAATAAATTATTTAAATACAAGGAGTATTTCTAAATAGAAATCTATCAATATTTTCAAAATAATTATAAATTTAATATAAAATAAGGAAAAATAATAAGTTTGAAGGCAAAACAAGTATAAAACATAATAACCCGTACATCATTGAAAAGAGAAAAAAATAATTATTTTTTTGAGATTAAAATCAGATATGGGTTCCATTTAAAAAAATCTGTTGTGGCCAGCACAAGACCTCTCGCCATTTCCATATTAGGCTATATAAGTATTGTATTGCACTTTGCTATCGAACCGTCGTTTTATAACAAAATATTACAGAACTTTACCCAAATATTGTTTTTTATTGTATGTAACATATCTTCTGCACACATATAATTCTAATTATATGTATTTTTCATTGTATGAGGAAGTTTCTAAATGCCAGAGATTGTTCCAATTCATTAACCAGATTGGCGGTATTTCTGATGGATATATGCATTTTACCTATAATTTCAAATATTTAATTAATAAAACAATAAGAAACATTAAATATACTTCCCAGAAAAAGCTATCAGAATGTCACTAAAACTGTTGATTTTTGACACTGACATGTGTCATTTACAAACTATATTATAAACATTGTAATTTGTCAACTGGTTTCCTTAGTGCCTTAGCCTCTGCGATTAGATTACTCTATAAATTTATAGTGTCTTTATCTCTAAATCTATACAAGATATAATAAAAATTTTAAGTGTATTAGATGGAGAATTTTATATTCTTCAATATTTAATAAAAAAAATCCCAAAAATTATATTTAGAAGAATTTTTCTAAGAAACTACTACTTCCGGTTGTTCAATTGTTACCAAAACCTTTTCAGCTCTTTCCAGGAATGTCAGATTGAGAAAACTGCAGTTAAATATTTTTTAAGTCTTATAGTTTTTGAGGAATCGTGTCTACAACATCCAGACATACACACACATCCACACACACACACACACACACACAGACATCATTTTAAAAATGTTATAATCGGATTCTAGGAACATTAAATCGTGCTTATTCAATAAAATCTGGATATGAGAATTTTAGCATGAATCCAATACCTCTCTTAGCGAGAGGTAAAAATATAAGTTTGTGTTATATCTTGAAAATTTACTGATATAAAAATTTATTTCGTACGCCACTGGTTAGTTAATAAAAATATCTATCTTTTATATTTGAAACGTTTTTCTCAATTACTAATAGTTTAGAAGTTATTTGAATAAGAAAAAAATCACCAATATTCAGTTTTTCGTCATTATCTAGTGCCCTATGAGAATTTTTGGAAAAACAAAAGGACATCTGAGATGGTCTCTCAAAGGCGCACAAAAAGTTCCATTTATCCGACATCGTATCTCTTATAGTTCTCGAGATCCCAATGGTGGCACTTCTAAATGGGACACACTGTATAGCCTAATATGGAAATGGCGAGAGGTCTTGTGCTGACCACAACAGATTTTTTTTATTACTATGAAAAATATTACATAAACTTTCATTTAAAATACTTTTTACCTCTCGCTAAGAGAGGTATTGGATTCATGCTAAAATTCGCATATCCAGATTTTATTGAATAAGCACGATTTAAGGTCCCTAGAATCCGATTATAACATTTTTAAAATGATGTCTGTGTGTGTGGGTATGTGTGTATGTATGTCAGAATGTTGTAGACACGATTCCTCAAAAACTAGAAGCCTTAAAAAATATTTAACTGCAGTTTCCTCAATCTGATATTCCTGGGAAGAGCTGAAAAGGTTTCGGTAACAATTGAACAACCGGAAGTAGTAGTTTCTTAGAAAAATTCTTCTAAATATAATTTTTTGGGAGTTTTTTTTTATTAAATATTGAAGAACGTAAAATTCTCCATCTAATGCACTTAAAATTTTTATTATATCTTGTATAGATTTAGAGATAAAGACACTATAATTTATAGAGTAAACTAATCGCAGAGGCTAAGGCACTAAGGAAACCAGTTGACAAATTGCAATGTTTATAACATGACACATGTCATTGTCAAATATCAACATTTTTAGTGACATTCTGATAGCTTTTTCTGGGAAGTATATTTAATTTTTCTTATTGTTTTATTAATTAAATATTTGAAATTATAGGTAAAATTGTGGCAAAATGCATATATCCATCAGAAATACCGCCAATCTCTGGTTAATGAATTGGAACAATCTCTGACATGAAAATGATATAAAATAGATATAATTAGAATTATATGTGTGTAGAAGACATGTTAAATACAATAAAAAACAATATTTGGGTAGAGTTCTGTAATATTTTGTTATAAAACGACGGTTGGAAAGCGAAGTGCAATACAATACATATATAGCCTAATATGGAAATGGCGAGAGGTCTTGTGCTGGCCACAACAGATTTTTTTTATATATTTTACAGATAAATTTAAAAATCTTTTTCTTTATTAATCCAGAAGCCTAAGATAAACACAATTCCTTTGTTACACAGTTCATATTTCAAATGAATGTAACTGACAGGTAAATATCACTGTCAAAAAACTAATCACTTCAAATTAATAATAGTGACATTTTAAAAAGAAAATAGTAAATAAAGCAATAGTTATATGCAATGAACATAATATAGTTTGCAGCATTAGTAAAAACGTAGGTATGTATTTACCTTAATCAAAATTAAATAGCGGGAGGTTCTATGTTGGCCACGTCAGATTTTTAAAAAATGTGAAACCAACTCATTGTTGGAAATGCATCTTGCGTTGAGTTCTTTTGTGAAGTGTGTGATCTTTTTGATATCCAAACTTATTTCTGTGTTGATCGCTCGACGAAACCAAACCGGCCCTCGGAAGACGCGCAAAGGGGGTCCATTATTTAAGACCTTTAGTTAAAGTACCGCCTAGCCATAGGGGTTCTTGCCTGCGACTGCTTGAAAACGATGAGAACCAAACGCGAACGTTTAAAGTCGTTGAAGATTTTTGTGTATAGCTCGTCCACATATCATTTGAACAAATAATTTTTAAATCCGCCGTATTAATACCAATCGTTGTTACTGTGAAAATTTTTTGGTTAAAAAATTATCTAATTGAATCCCTTTATTGCTGACCACGTGTGAGAAAGTAACCAATCAAAACAAACTTACACTGATAATTATCCTAATGCCCGGTTTCTCCACAGCAACTTAAGTTGTTGATTATTAAAGTGCTACTTAATTGTAAGTAGGACATATCCCAAATGCGTTGCACCAGCAAATTTAAATGCGAACTTAACTTATGTCACAAATTACATTGGCAACAATGTAATGTTGCTCTATGATTGGTCAATTTGAAATTTAGCGATTCAAAATAAAACGTCATCTGTCAAACATCAAAGCTGTCATTGTGTTTATTAGGATTTATGTTTGTATTCATTCAACAATATTTGATATGGATTTACAGGATTTTTCTAATTTTGACGACGTTAACGTCGTGGACTATGAAGGAAGTTGATATTGTCGAAAATGGTAGAACTCCGCGACAAATAAGCAACAGAATTGATTTGTTCCAGATATATTATATTATTCATTTTTAATATTTTTATGTGGACCACCACCAGTCTTATAAACGGAAGCCTTTTTCTTCGATGTCGTCTTCCTTTTATCAGTCTTCATATTTGCACACATTTTATTACCAGTGCTGCGGCAATTAATTTCCAGATGTTATCTTTTTGAATATTGGACATAGACACTACAATGATTTTTTTTATTTTCAATTATTCTCTTTATATCTTTGTTTCTACAATCTCACAGAGCAATTTTCTTCTTCTTTGCTATAATTTAATCGTTTCTTTAATTTTCACGCCTTAACAGCCCAAAACGGAACAAATTTGCCGCGACTTACCGATATGTCAACTGACATATGACACATAATCACATAAGTCACCGTTTTTTGCGACTTATATTTAAGTGCTACTTACTTCTCACATTTTGACATTTTTGCGTGGTGCAACGGTTTAAGGTGAAACTTAGGAATAAGCAACGACTTAAGTCCTAAGTTGCTCTGGAGAAACCGGGCATAAGACAATAATTATTATCACTTATGTCACTAAGTTGCTAAGTAACAAACAGTTTTTGACATATAATTAAAGATTGTTTTAATTTAAAAATGTCATTTTCACGCTGTCAATGAAAATGATGATTTATTTTCTCAAAATTATAGAAGAAAACACATCAAAAAATACTGTATTAAATAAAAAACTAAATGTGAAGAATATTTATGGACTTCTCGTTGGTCTCACTCAAAAAGGTCTCATTCTCATTGCACACTTCACACTGAACATATTCATTGCTACATTCACGTTCATAGCTACTAGTGACATCTACTGGACAATGTTAGACACAAAAATTCTGTCAAATACAAATTTTAGGCAAATTTAATGTCACAACTGCAAAAAATTTTCTCACCGAATACCCCTCGATCCTTGATAAATACTTATAATTTTATCACACTTCCTCAAGCATGTTGCTTTTAGGTAACACCACCTCCGCCTTCGGCGTCGGGCTGTTACCAAGCAACGCGCTTTCGGTAACTGTCATAAAATTATTTCGTAATTATCAATGTCCTCGGGATATTATAGCTGATAAATTCCAATGACTAGTTTTTAACCAATCATGATGCAAAACACTTGATAATTCAACCAATGGGAACAGTATTATACTGATAAAACCTTGTTACCCCGATAAAACACCGTTACCCCGATAATTTTCCGCTATCAAGTAAATAAACAGTTGTTATGGTTTATAACTGTCAGTGTGACAATTAATGTGTCAAGTCTCATTTTGCGTTGTCTTTGGAATTTATCTCACCAAATACCACACGATCTCTCAGATTTTCTCAGATAAACTTTTATTTTTAAGCACTAATTTTTTTTTGCTTTTAAGCAAAATCACTCAAGCAAACTGACATTAGGTAAAACCCCTCCTCCTTCGGAGTCGGGATTTACCATGCAGTTTGCTTTCGTGTATGTTGCTAAGCAAAAAAAAATCGTGCAAAATAAAAATTTATCGATAAAATCAGGAGGTCTTGTGATATTACTTTTGATAATTATCCTAAGACAATTAGCACTTATGTCACTAAGTTGCTAAGTAACAAACAGTTTTTGACATATAATTAAAGTTTAATTATTTTAATTTAAAAATGTCATTTTCACGCTGTCAATGAAAATGATGATTTATTTTCTCAAAATTATAGAAGAAAACACATCAAAAAATACTGTATTAAATAAAAAACTAAATGTGGAGAATATTTATGGACTTCTCGTTGGTCTCACTCAAAGAGGTCTCATTCCCATTGCACACTTCATACTGAACATATTCATTGCCACATTCACGTTCATAGCTACTAGTGACATCTACTGGACAATGTTAGACACAAAAATTCTGTCAAATACAAATTTTAGGAAAATTTAATGTCACAACTGCAAAAAATTTTCTCACCGAATACCCCTCGATCATTGATAAATACTTATAATTTTATGACACTTCCTCAAGCACGTTGCTTTTAGGTAACACCACCTCCGCCTTCGGCGTCGGGCTGTTACCAAGCAACGCTCTTTCGGTAACTGTTATAAAATTATTTCGTAATTATCAATATCCTCGGGATATTATAGCTGAAAATTTTACCGTTTGGCGATATAGTTTCTTTCAGTGTACAGGATTGTAACAAATTCGAGCTCCTTTTATGAAAAACTTTCTTATTATGCACGCAACAGAAAATTGAAGAAGGTCTTTATTGGCCAACTTTTTGAGACAACTTTAATAGGCCCTGTGCCAGAGTGTCAGGTCGCGAACCTGAGGAACCGGGTTCGATCCCGACCGACGCCAAATATTTCGAATTTTAAATGACACAAAAGTGACCCCCTGTGGTGCACTCTCCACGCCAGCAATGAATGCCCGTGAGGTGGCGCGTGGTAAGCGCCCGCACGGTACAAATATGTCATCATTACCGATATTTGCGATAAAGCAGAAATGAGTAATATGTATGAGGCGCCGTTTGGGCCAAAATAAAATTTTCTGTAATATATATATTTTGCCCAATATATATAAAATTTCGCTATACAGGGTGTATCAAGATAATGGAACAGTGCCGTTTATTCGTGTATGTGAAAAGATACAGAAAAAAGTGATTAAGATATTTTGTAAGGGATAGAGGGGGACACATTTTAGCATAAACTTTATTATCATAAATCCAGTGGTACTCAAACTATAGGGCAATATTATATTTTTTTAAATGGCATTATATGTATTTTATTAACTCATTGAATAGAGAATTTTGTTCTGAATTCAACCATATAATAATATCATACCCTTGTATTGCAAAAAAAAATTATAAAAATTAATTCAAAGTTAATATTTCATTTCTACTGTATCTAAGTAATCTGAGCAAACATTCAATCAATAAAACAAAAAATTTATTTTAAAAGCTGAATTTATTGCCAAAATCGTAGTTTACTTGAATATAATAAAACTAAAATAAATTTTATTTTGTTTTATTGACTGAATGTTTACTCAGATTACTTAGATAAAGTAGAAATGAAATATTAACTTTGAATTAATTTTTATCAAATTTTTCGCAATGTAAGAGTATGATATTATTATATCGTTGAATTCAGAACAAAATTCTCTATTTAATGAGTTTGTAAAATGTATATAATGCCATTTAAAAAAATATAATATTGCCCTATAGTTTGAGTACCACTGGATTCAAGATATTAAAATTTATGCTAAAATGTGTCCCCCTCTATGCCTTACAAAATATCTTAATCACTTTTTTCTGTATCTTTTCACATACACGAATAAAATGCACTGTTCCATTATCTTGATACACCCTGTATATAATATTTTACGATGGTGATATATACAATTTTTATTGTGATATATAGAAATTTTCATTGCAATATATATAAATATCATGTCTAATATATATAAATTTCGCGATGTCGATATATAAAATTTTCATTGCGATATATAGAATTTTTAGTTCTGTAATATGCCGCAATATAATGACGGCGCTCACTTTTAACTTACACTTACAAGACCGTAAAAAAGTGAGCGCCCTCATTATATTGCGGCATTTTATAGAACTAAAAATTCTATATATCGCAATGAAAATTTTATATATCGCAATGAAAATTTTATATATCGACATCGCGAAATTTTATATATATATATTAGACATGATATTTATATATATTGCTATGAAAATTTCTATATATCACAATAAAAATTGTATATATCGCCATCGTAAAATATTATATATAGCGAAATTTTATGTATATTGGGCAAAATATATATATTACAGAAAATTTTATTTTGGCCCAAACGGCGCCTCATAAATATGCCATATGCCGTGATGATATATTTATTTATAGGAATTTTTCATCGTTTTTGTTTTTGAGCTACAGGCTAAAACTTGATTTTCGCTTATTTTGAAAATACCTCATATCTCGCTTATTAGAAAAAATTAAGAAAAATATTTAGATAATTTTTATACTGATTTTGACGTAGAATAACATGATGTAATTAGATTTTTTTAAAACATAATAATGGGGGATTCCATCTCAATCGAATTAAAGGAAAATAGTAAAAAAATACGAATGTATATGCTGAATAACGAATATTAATAAAAAATGAAATGGTATAATTGAGATATTTCGGAAATAAGGGGTTTTTTTACCTCTCGCTAAGAGAGGTATTGGATTCATGCTAAAATTCGCTAGAATCCGATTATAACATTTTTAAAATGATGTCTGTGTGTGTGTGGATGTGTGTGTGTGTGTGTGTGTGTGTTTGTGTGTATGTATGTATGGATGTTGTAGACACGATTCCTCAAAAACTATAAGACTTAAAAAATATTTAACTACAGTTTCCTCAATCTGATATTCCTGGGAAGAGCTGAAAAGGTTTCGGTAACAATGGGGGATTACGGCTCAATCGAATTAAAGGAAAATAGTAAAAAAAATACGAATGTATATGCTGAGTAACGAATATTAATAAATAAAATGAAATGGTATAATTGAGATATTTCGGAAATAAAGGGTTTTTTGTTATAACGCTTCGACACTAATATGAAAATATTTTGATTGGCGACCGAGAATCCGCCTATACATGCATTACAAATAGCGTGTTAGGAGGTGGGGATTACTACCAATGGAAGTTAAGAAATTCAAATTCGAAAGGAGGGGCTAACATTCCTGTACTACAGTTTCCAAACAGTTTTTATTTTAACATAAATTTATTGCATTAAACTTAATAATTTAAATACACCTGTAATTATAAAGCATGTATACTTACAGTGTTATAATATTCATTTATTTTTATGTAAATATAACTTAAAATAGCATATATTTTAAGAACATTTAGGTCCATGATGAAAACAGTTTGATATAAAAACACATAAATGTGACGTCACGTCAATCTTTTCAAAATTCGGGAGACCATAACTCGCTTATTAATAGGAATTTTTTCACCGGATTTCCATCAATAGTCTTAGTTTTCCTAATATTTTCAGATAAAATTATATATAAAAAAAAAATGGTGGAATCCCCAGGTATAACACAATATAATATTTTTTAAATGGGAAAATGTTGAAAATAGTCACGTTCTTTTCCTTATTTTATATAATTTTCAACGATTTATAACAAGTCTATATTCTTTTGTTTTAAACATGAATTATTAAACTTTTGGTTTAAAAATATGAAATTTATTAAGAAACAATTGAAAAAATCAATTACAAATCATCATTTGTTTATTTTGATTCTAAGTATATTAATTAAATTATCAATTTTTTTTCAGTCAATTATTTTCGGATTAGCTAATTAATTTTTTATCGGCGTTGTAATTGGCTTTGACACAATTCGAAGTATGTGGTATAATATTCTTTCTGAAGTTTATAAATTAGTAAAATGAATAGAAATAATGAAAATAATATTAAAAATAAACTAATGATGATCTGTAATTAATTTTTTTAATTGTGTCTTAATAAATTTAATTTTTTTTCAACCCAAAAAATGAATTATTCATGTTGTAAAAAATCGTTAATTTAAATATATAAATACAGTAGAACCCCGGTTATCCGAGGTAACGTGGGGGACACCCTCCTCGGATACCTGAAAACTCGAATAATCCGGATTTATTTTTCGTATACACTTAACTAGAACTCCAACCAAATAAATAATGCGAGTACGTATACTTCTCTATAGCGAACGCAATAACGAACTGCATTCACGCAAATTTGCATGCTAAAAATAGTTACTAAAAACATAAATAGGGGAACCACTCACACGGAACAAGGGGATTCCCCGTCGGCCCCGACGATTTTAAATGGAAATATTTTAGAAGCTCGTTTAATACGGATATTGGGTATTTAGATTGGTTCGGTTAATCCGGATCATAGACGCACGTACTTCGCATATTGGGTCTTTAGATCGGCTCGGTTAATCCGGAGCTCGGATAATTGCGACTCGGATAATCGAGGTTCTACTGTAGTTATTTTAATTACTTATTTTATTTAATTTTATCATATATTGACTTCATTACACCATTTTTTTTTTTATAATTTCATTTGAAAATATTAGGAAAACTAAGACTATTGATGAAAATCCGGTGAAAAAATTCCTTTTAATAAGCGAGTTATGGTCTCCCTAATTTTGAAAAGATTGACGTGGCATCACATTTATGTGTTTTTATATCAAACTGTTTTCATCATGGACCTAAATCTTCTTGAAATATATGCTATTTTAAGTTATATTTACATAAAAATAAATGAATATTATAACACTGTATAAGTATACATACTTTATAATTACAGGTGTATTTAAATTATTAAGTTTAATGCAAGAAATTTATGTTAAAATAAAAACTGTTTGGAAACTGTAGTACAGGAATGTTAGCCCCTCCTTTCGAATTTGAATTTCTTAACTTCCATTGGTAGTAATCCCACCTCCTAACACGCTATTTGTAATGCATGTATAGGCGGTTTCTCGGTCGCCAATCAAAATATTTTCATATTAGTGTCGAAGCGTTATAACAAAAAACCCTTTGTTTCCGAAATATCTCAATTATACCATTTCATTATTACCTTCCGTCACCTTTAGGTAAGGAAGGTATTGTCTTTGGTCAAAAAATTCGGTGGTGAGTTTTTAATGAATAAGCACGTTTTAGGGTCCCTACAATACGAATTTACTATTTTTAAGATGATGTCTGTATGTATGTATGTATGTATGTGTGTGTGTGTGTGTGTGTGTGTGTGTGTGTGTGTGTGTGTGTGTGTGTGTGTATGTGTGTCCGTGTGTGACAAATTTTTCTCCGACGATAACTCAAATACTATAATTCTAAAAATTATAATTCTTTCGTATTCCTCTTCTGTACATCCATATGAAGAGTTGATTAGATTTTGGTTATAATTTATAATTGATCCACCGGAAGTACCCTTATTTGAAGTTTTAACTGTTTTTCGTAAAAAAACGCAGTTAAATATTATTTTTTGACATTTTGTTATTATATTTATTCAAGAAAATACTCTTTTCTATATGGTTTGATTATTAATTTTCCTTCATATTCAATAGATGTAGAGTTAAAGCATTATAAAGAAATTAATTTTCAAAAATTAGTCTGCTTTGCTATTTATCATGGAAACAGCTGACATAATTATTCAAAAAAATTTAATTGACAGATGTCAGTTGCAAGTGCAAAACCAAATATGGAAAAAAGTATAGGATCTAAAATTGGTATGTCATAGTGTGAAAGGCCAAAGGGAAGATGGAAGGACATTACTTAGTGTAGTTTATGTTATAATTTTATTGGATTTACAGAACCTTTTCAAATGAACTTTTGGTATGGTATTTGTAAAAAATAGTATGTGTTCGTGTTCGATTTTACATGATATTATATAGAATCTGTTCCAAGGACCTTTTGGTATGGGATTTGTGCAAAATACATGGAATTGACGGAAGGTCTTGTGCTGGCCACAACAGATTTTTTTTATTAATATTCGTTACTCAGCATATACATTCGTATTTTTTTACTATTTTCCTTTAATTCGATTGAGCCGTAATCCCCCATTAGGTAAATAAATAGAAAATTTAAATATATATTTAGTTAATTTCTTTATTTATGTTTAGTTCAATACCAAATGTAGTCATTTAATCTAATTTTGGATTTAATTTTACTATAATTTGTTATTACAAATTAACTTAGAAAATTTAATGAAAACATATTAGTAGGCTGAAAATTACAGATTTTTTTAGTTAATTTAACTACAATTTCGCTGTTTTTTTTTTCTGTGTATAGAATTTGAGAAACCGTGTCTACAATACACACACACACACGCACACACACACACATCCACACACACACATCCACATACACACATCCACACACACGCACAGACACATCCACACACACACACACACATCCACACACACGCACACATCCACACACACGCACACATCCACACACACACACATACACATTGTAAAAATGTTAAAATTGGATTCTAGTGACCTTAAAATCTGGATATGCGATTTTTAGCATGAATCCAATACCTCTCTTAGCGAGAGGTAAAAAAGGTAATTTTAAACCTGTTTCTTAAAAAATTTAAAAGCAAAAATTTTGACAATAATCCCTGGCCTCCTCTATTAATATGGAGGATTTTAAAGTCATTCGAACGAGCCTAATATCACTAAAACTGGCATCTTTTATTTTGTTAAAATCTTCGATCTTTTTGGTCAGACTTTCGGTCCTGGCATTCTCAATCGAAATAGGGCTGTTGCAAGAATTTTTATATGACTTCTAAGTATTAAATTTGAAAAGATATTGTTCTTTAAAGAGCCTCAAATTTGAAAATATCACGAAATATCCTTTAGATATTTAACAATTAATTTTTGAAATTTGGATAAAATTTTGAAGTCACGTGATCTGAAACAGAATGTGACGTCAGAGTACATACATCTTCAGCGGTTCTAAGGTGTCAAGTGTATTGTCAAAGTTGTCAAATAAGAATCACGACCAGAACTTTAAAGTAAAATATATTATCAATTTATATAATAAATTCAGTTTTTATATTTTATTTTACCTCTACTCTTTAACACCCCTTATTTCGGTAGCAGTAAAACAATCGTTCTGATATAAATTCAGCCATCATCCTGCTATCGACCTTCGATTAATTGTCCGATTTAGCTTGAGTATAATTTGAATTAGCCATTATTACTTTATTATTCATTTACAACGAGCAATGTCAGCGTCAAATGTCAAATTAAAAGATTTTGTTATTAACATGTGACAAACTTTAGCCTACGTTTATTTATATAAATAATATCAACAAACGTAGGTGATGGAAAAACTATTTTCCTATTGGCTATTAATGATGTAATGTATATGCTTCTACGTCACAGGAGTGGGGGTAGTTTTTCAGTACGCCAATCTTTTTATTTAATTATTTCCACAAATAACAACAAATTATTAAAATAAAAATTATTACTAAGAAAATCAGTCCATAAACTTTCATTTAAAATAGTTTTTGAAAAATGTGAAACAGGCTCATTGTTTACACCAAATGAAAAACTCGAGGAAAAAATGCTATTTACTTAAGTTTTTTTTTTTCTTCTACATAAGAAAGAAACAACGGAAGTACTAACTATGCACTAGATACGAACAAAATTGTTACATCCACCGTCTATGTTGCCAACTTAATGACATTACATTAGAACTTCAAATTAAGGTCAACCAAATCAAACAAAATGTCGCCTGATTTATTTTCAATTACGGTATAACGTTTCTAATATGACTTATTAGTGCTAGTACATATGTGACACTTAAATTATTGATTCGTTTATATTACGCACAAAAATCTCGGTACGACAATTGCTTCAGCCCAGTACTACGTGTACGTTTTCAGTTACAAAATTATTCGTACACTTCACTTGTATCAGTAAAATGTAAAATAATATGGGTTTCCATAAAAAAGAACTTCACCTAAAAAATTAACCATAGTTTTCTTTCGATATTTCAGAATGAAATGATAGACATCAAATTTACAAAGAAATCTATTGTGGCTAGCACAAGATCTCTCACCATTTCCATATTATTAATATATTTTTATATTTTTTAATTCATTCTAGCATTCTATACATAAGTTTCCTCCTACTGTTGTAAATTTTAGAAATTCTTCAAATTCACTGACGAAATTGGCGCTATTCTGATGCACATTTGTAATATATGTATCTATAATTTTAAATATTTAATCCATACTAATATAATAAATGCGAAAGTAACTCTGTCTGTCTGTCTGTTACGTTTTCACGCCTAAACCGCTGAACCAATTTTGTTGAATTTTGGTAAAGAGATAGATTGGACCTTGAAGAAGGACATAGGCTACCTTATGACGCGAAAATAAAACTTGAAGAGGTGAAATAGGGGATGAAAGTTTGTATAGAGAACCCATAATTTCTCAAGTTAGGGATATAAAAATTCTTATTTATGCTTTTGGTTAGAAATAAAGTGTTTTAGCGTTTTTGAAAAATCGTCCGTCAAGGCGGTACAATAGGGGATGATTTCAATTATTTTTTTTATCTTTGTATCTGTAGTTAAGTTTTAACCGTTAGCAGATTTTCGATATTTGTCGGAGAGTAGAGATGCATTCGGGCCGGGCCGGGCGGGCTTTGAGGTTTGGATCGACTCGGCCCGAAAATAAAAATTACCGGCCCGACTCGAAGATCGACTCGACAAAAAAATTATCTAGTCTGGCTCGAAAATTGACTCGAAATCGAGCCGGGCTTCGGGCCGGTGACAGCATTATGTCTAGGGGCTATAGCTCCTCAGCGGGAGTACGAAAATTAGTAATTATTACAACAATGGATAGCAAAGGTTCCCTCGACATTTTAAAAGCAAATTTTAAACAATGTGAAGAAAAATAGGGCCTGAACAGACAATTTTAATTTCGTACATCAGAAAAATTCGACAAATAATTCGCTCTGTAAGAAAATACGTACTGTATAATACTAAAAATATGCTTAATCATACCTCACTCTCCGCACTTTAATCAGATTGAGAAAGTGCGGAAAATTCTTAAAATAAATACGAATATAAAGCAAAATAGGTGACCAAAAATTTTGTAGATTCAATGACTCATCGCTTAGGTACTGGTGGAAGAACCAAAGGAAAACCCTCCAAATATTATATTTCTTTATGTAACATAAATAAATGGTTTATTATTTAAATGTTTTGGTTATCGTACGGAGACTTTTTTGTCATGAAATTATGAATACTTTCAATGTTTACCCCATAATATAAATAAATTAAATAAATTATTTGTACATTTTATATTTATAATAACGTAATATACTGCGTTTCATTTTGGATTAAAAGGAAATTAAATATATTGGGTTTTAGAGTGCTATTTTTCCTAAAATACGAGGGGAGTTTTTTATGTTATCTACCTAGCTATGAAAACACCGAGTTAGAGAACAAATAAAATTTTATTTTTCTACGTAAGAACCGTTAACACTAACACACTTATTCCAACGTTTGTCCAATAAAGCTACGCCTGCAAAAAAAATCTTTTGGTAATTCTGTAAAATACGACTCCACTGCGTTTTCCAAGTCATCATTCGATAAAAAGCGACTCTTTCTCAAATGTTTTTGAGTTTTGGAAAGAAATAATAGTCGGGCGTGGTCAGGACTGTAAGGTGGATGTTGTAATTCGTCAAAGCCGCATGCACTGACTACTGCTTGAACAATTCGTGTTTTATGCACCCTGCAGTTGTTGTGCAGAAGCAGCATTTTCTGAGCATAATTGTGGGGTCTTATTTTCGCGTATAGCCGGTTTCAAGTTCTTAATTGTATCTTTGTAGACATGAAAAAGTCACAGTAACTTAACATAAGAAAATTATCGCGATAGCATATTGTTTTCATAGCTAGGTAGATAACATAAAAAAACTCCCCTCGTACATTAAAACTACTGTCGTACGGAGACTTTTTTGAATGACTGTATATATGTATATACATTGTAGAGCGCTGCATGTAAGGTTAGAATCTCGGCCTACTAACCATAAACATCAATATGTCAACAAACACCCTGGCGGAAGCCTATAGGAAAACATCAAAAAGGTAGATTTAGTTTTAACACAACGAAAGATGATATTTTTTGTTGATGCTCTATTTCTATTGTCTGACTTCCTCTATTTTTTGTGGCATTCGCCGACAACAGCGTACCTGTAATAGGGACTCTCATTCATCTCTGAACAAGAATAATCTTGATCAGACTGGTGTGTAGTGTGTTTATGTTGTGTATGTTATATAAGCTTCAATATAATATGCTCTGGTAATTCTATTGTTAACATTAGGTTTTTGTTAAACTTTCGTTCTTAATTGTAAATAGTTTTTTAACACTACGTAATTTCATTTTTATTTGAAAGTATTGAATAATATAGAATACGAGTGTTAAAAAACCGTGTAACAAATTTTACATATAGTACTGACCAAAATTAGTAAAAAAAAAGCTTAATCAACAAGTGTCTGATCTTCAACTGTTTCCGAGAAAGAGGCCATTTTGTATTAGAATCGAAGAAAACTTGACGAAGATAGTGATCTAACAAAATTTTGTGTATGCCAGTAAGTAGACAAAAAAAAAATCCGACGATAACTCCAATACTACAATTCTAAAAATTATAATTCTTTCGTATTCCTCTTCTTTACATTCATCCGAAGAGCTGATTAGATTTTGCGTATAATGAGGTCATGCAAAAAATAATAATTGCATCTTTTTCTGTTTAAATCGAAGAAGGATAGTCTAATTTATCTTTCAGTATGATTTTTAACTCCCGCTACCCTAGGTAAGGGAGGTATAGGGATCGTGCTAAAAATCGGATATAGAGATTTTGGTGAATAAGCACGTTTTGATGTCCCCAGAATCTGATTTTAACATTTTTACAATGATGTCTGTAGGTATGTATGTGTGTGTGTGTCTGTGTGTGTGGATCTTGTGGACACGATTACTCAAATACTATCAATCAGAAAAATTTGAAATTTTGTATACGCATTCTATACTAATGTGGGAAGAGCTCATTAGTTTTTAGTGTATATCGGATAACCGGAAGTATCATTTATACAAGCTTTTAACAGTTTATCTTGTAAAAAAATCCTTGAATATAATTTTTTAGTAACTTTTACTAATTAAATTTGAATATAATTGTATAATCTTTAATTCTACGATAATAACATTTAGTAGATAACTCTAAATAACTTTAAATATGAATTTATAATATAATTTATTTTCATATATCGTCTTGCCTATGCGTCAAACAAAAACATAATTTTAATAACAATTTTGACATATTTAAACAAATGTCACTGTCAGTCACTGTTAGTAAGAAATTGCATTAAAATTAATAATGAAGCCGTAGGGGAATATAATGGTAAAATATTTAATTCTAATGAAATTAAGGTTTGTAAAAATAATATATTTTCCATCATACATAAATATTAGATGTACAGGAAGAATTTTTTCTATTTTTGCAGCACTATAAATTAATATTAATTTACAAACTACACATTTACGAAATGGATCATGTACGACGAAGAATTTACAAAGATTGCGTTTCAGAGCACCTAGAAGTTGATGCTGATTTTTATAAGAATGTGTGTGTGACGATTTTTCCTTCAAGTCTATTAAAATATGATTCAAAACTTCTCAAATTTGGTATTTAAAACTCATATATAATTTGAAACAACATATCAGATTTTAACCATTTATGATAAATAGGATGTGGTACTTAATTTGGAGCTCTAACAGTTTTTTTGAGGAAAAACAATAAAACATAATCCTAAATTTCGTATTACAGACTTTTCTATTTATTGGACAACAAATTAGATTTTATTTACAACCGATCAACCGGAAGTGATACTTTACGTAAAGCTTACTGCTATTTTAAACATGGAATTGGCGGGAGGACATGTGCTGGCCACATCAGATTTTTTCTGTTTAAATCGAAGAAGGATAGGCTAATTTATCGTTCAGTATGATTTATTAATTACATTTTTTGTTCTATAAAATCGTTTTAAAGTATATTTTTAAAAATTTGCAAAAACCAGCCATATTTTGTCGTCACAATGTTCCGAACCAAGTTTAGACTAATTTCAAGCAGACATATAATTTCTAAAAGAAATAAATATATATATATATATATATATATATATATATATATATATAAACTATAAATTGAGGATTACATATCTAAATTTGCTATAATATATTACAATAATATCGTTCTATTATTTTTTGTAAATATAATTTTCATTTGGCGTGAACTTCACTCATTATATCAGCTATTTCACTTTTGATTTGAGATTAACCGCTAGAAGGTTATAAACGCACGTGAGACATTGAGAATATTCCATTCTTTATTTTTGTAAGTTAATAACATACAATATTTACTGGCAAACTTATTTCATCGACATGCTTACTTTCATAAATTTCAGGTTATCTTTAAATGTCACTTTGACGTTTAAACAGTGTGAAAATCAAAATGGTAGTTCCTTTCATTCTGTGACGTCATTGGACAAGGGACGAAGCGGGGGTCTTCAGCCGCATTTTAAAGAATGTCATTTTCAATTACAATTTTTTTCGTAATGGGGGATTACACCATTTTTTTTTTATAATTTCATCTGAAAATATTAGGAAAACTAAGACTATTGATGAAAATCCGGTGTAAAAATTCCTATTAATAAGCGAGTTATGGTCTCCCGAATTTTGAAAAGATTGATGTGACGTCACATTTATGTGTTTTTATATCAAACTGTTTTCATCATGGACCTAAATGTTCTTGAAATATATGCTATTTTAAGTTATATTTACATAAAAATAAATGAATATTATAACACTGTATAAGTCTACATACTTTATAATTACAGGTGTATTTAAATTATTAAGTTTAATACAAGAAATTTATGTTAAAATAAAAACTGTTTGAAAACTGCTGTACAGGAATGTTAGCCCCTCCTTTCGAATTTGAATTTTTTAACTTCCATTGGTAGTAATCCCCACCTCCTAACATGCTATTTGTAATGCATGTATAGGTGTTCTCTCGGTCGCCAATCAAAATATTTTCATATTAGTGTCGAAGCGCTATAACAAAAAACCCTTTATTCCCGAAATATCTCAATTATACCATTTCATTTTTTTATTAATATTCGTTATTCAGCATATACATTCGTATTTTTTTTACTATTTTCCTTTAATTCGATTGAGCCGTAATCCCCTATTAAAGATCGATTTGAGGAAAAATAAAAAATACGGGTCTATTATTTTTCACTACTCTATCGATTAAAGTTATAAAAAAAAGTCGTGCATTACCTCATTGGTCAACCTGAAGTTCCCTTATTTGAAATATTTTAACAGTTTTTCTTGAAAAAAACGCAGTTAAGTATCATATTTTGACATTTTATGTGATTATCAACATGAAAGAATATCTTGTTGTCTATACTATACCGTTTGATTATACATGTTCCTTCATATTCAATAGATATAGAGTTAAAGAATCATAAATCATTTGCTATAATCATGGAAACAACTGATATATTCAAATAATTCTAATTGATAGATGTCAGTGTCAAGTGCAATTTACATAGTGTATGTTGTTCGTGTTATAATTTTATTGGATTTATAGAATCTTTTCCAAAGAACTTTCGGTGTGGAATTTGTAGAAAATAGTATATGTTTGTGTTACAGGTTTACAAGATATATAGAATCTTTTCCAAGGAACTTTTGGTATAGTAAAAATTTTTAGGCAGAGTAGTCACGTCATCAAAGTTTGTAACTAGATAATGACGTCACGAAATTAGTAGGTTTACATGGTACACTAATTTAATTTTAGAAAATAATTGTATTTACCTGCGATGCTAATTTATGTGATCAAGTTAATTTATTTAATAGTCGAATAATAATTGAATATTATTGTAAAATGTAATATAGTTCCAATTTATGGTATTGAAAATTCGGTGTAGGGCACACCGAGTCGGGTTTCAGAAGGAATGCGGGGAGTGAATTAAGCACTTGATGAAAAATAAGAAAATTAATGTTAAATGACATTGAATATATTTTTAAAACAATTGATTTGATTTTATTTAGATTTACAATTCTGTAGTGTTATAGAAAAGCAAAGAGTAGCACTATAAATTCGATTTATTGAAAATATAATTAAAATAACATTTAAAAAATATGTTATATTTGATTGAAAATACTCCAATAATAAAATTTACAATTATTAAAATTAACACAAACTAAAAACAGAAAAGTAACGAACTAATGACAGCAGACGCTTGACAATTCCGGGAGAAACATGTCATGTAAACGTTTAAATATTGAAATCCAATAGTACCAACATGTGGTGCAAAAATGAACTACAATAGGGTAGTTGCGCATTTTCCAATTTATTTTTTTTCTGAAAGAATTATTCAAGTTATTCACTTTAATACTTATTTTATGTCTGGCAACTGTTTATTTTTCAAAATATAATTTTTTTAATAAAAATTCTTATTTCAAATTTTCCCGTGGTGACGTTTTTTATTAATACCAATCACAGTCTTTCTTGCCATAGCGGTACACTCTCGGTTGTACACTCTGTACACAATACTACCATTTTTATCTGAAACGATTTATATGTTTGAGAGAAGCACTATTTCAAAAGAAATTATTCATTTTCACAAAAATTCATTAGTTTCATTACTTTGTTTTAAATATGCTGATATAAAAAAGAAAAATAAAATATTATTTTAACACGTAAAACATAGGTTATGTCACTAAAAATGACATGTACATTCCCTGGAGTGTGCAGCCACCTGGTGACAAAATTATGAAGTTGTCCATATAAGAATTAAGCATCTTGAAAATATCTGGTATTCAAGTAAATAATTATAAAATATACGTACTGTTAAAAAATACTTTTGTATCTGTTATTTTACTTCTGTAATTAAACTGTAAATATTTGTATGATACAATTAAAACATAATTCAACATTTTCGCTTTGTCGTAGTATTATTACCAGCTTGTATGAGTCATACAGACTTGGTCGAACTACATAATTATTAAAAGTCTACGTCACAAGAATTCCACCGCGAACTTTATTTATGGAAATTATGAATGAAAAGTTTGCTATTTTCTAATAATTTTTACATTAATATGTTTAGAATTAGTTTATTTTTCATAATTAATAGAAAAAAATAACATTTATTTTTTTCGCAACTACCCTATTATTTTAAATAAATTAAAATTCATTGAAAACATTATGTTCGACTTTAAAATAATTGTAAATTTAATTAAAATGTACTTTACTTATAGTATGCAAAAAATAGTATTTATTTTCTTCGTTTTCCTAAACATATACAATACTACAGTGTTTTTTCATTTTGTAATGAAATGATGACGTGACTACTCTGCCTAAAAATTTTTACTATATGGGATTTGTACAAAATACATAGAATTGACGGAAGGTAATGTGCTGGCCACATCAGATTTTTTTATATCGCAATGGGAGATTCGTAGTCACTTTGGTTTCTTTGAACGTACCGCTTTAACCCTGAAGCTAGCAGACGAATTCTATATAACAGTGCCCTTTTGAGCAAGGAGGCGCCGACCATTTAATTCATAGGCGGGCAGCATAAATTTCCAAAATAATACAAGGGTTGCATTAGGATTTTGGAGAATACGAAAATTTACGTTTATTTGAAATCGTGCACAAAAATCATCATTAAAAGTTCAGAAATGGCACTAAAGTAATCCATTATATAACGATTTCATGAAAATGCAGTGTTACCAACCTTATGATAATTATTTTCGGTATAACTGTCTGTATGATGTACGTTAGTAAATATGTACGTAAAATGACAAAAATATGTGCAAGAAGAATGGGGTCCTATACCTTAGTTATACGAGGTGTGTTCAAAAACTATCGCGAATTTTGAATTTTCGCGGGTTACGTATATTCGAATTTCGATCTTTTTGTGGCTTTATGTTGGTACTCATGTCTCTCACTTATGTCGACAAGCTCGGCCATTTTGAATGTTCACTTAATTGTTGACAGCTGCTTTGCTTGCACGTGTTTTGGATCGTCTTCGATTTTTACCTATTCAAAAAAATGGAACAAAGAACCTGTATCAAATTTTGTGTGAAAAACGAAATTAAGTGCGCGGATGCATTCCGAATGTTGACTGTGGCATACGGAGAAGCTACCTTGGACCAAAGCAACGTTTATCGGTGGTACAAAATGTTCTCAGAAGGCCGAGAAGATGTGAACGACGAAAAGCGTGCCGGACGCCCGAGCACTTCAACAACAGACGAAAAAATTAATGAAGTGGAGAAAATGATATTGGCCAATCGTCGAATCACCGTTAGAGAAGTTGCTGAGGACCTAAACATATCGATTGGCTCGTGCCATTCGATTTTTATCAATGATTTGGGCATGAGACGGGTCGCCGCGAAATTTGTACCAAAATTGCTCAATTGCTCGTTGCTTGTGCGCGACTTTTTAGCCAAAAACAACACACTAATGCCGCAGCCACCGTATTCCCCAGATCTGGCCCCCTGTGACTTTTTCTTGTTCCCTAAACTGAAGAGGCCCATGAAAGGACGACGTTACGCTACGCTTGACGAGATAAAGACGGCATCGAAGGAGGAGCTGAACAAGATAAAAAAAAATGATTTTTTGAAGTGCTTTGAAGATTGGAAAAACCGTTGGCACAAGTGTATAATATCTCATGGGGATTACTTTGAAGGGGACAAAATAGATATTCATGAATAAATAAATAATTTTTTAAAAAACACAAAATTCGCGATATTTTTTGAACACACCTCGTATTTTAATTATCTGAGATAAGAAGACGGCACTGATCTCTATATATAACTGGATCGCGTATACCATGTTAAAATCTTGTGACTAATTGAACGTCGCCATATTTGAAAAAGGGTAGTCTCTCGACCCATTTTTGGCGGGATATTCAAATTACTATCTGACAGATTTGAATTAAAATACATATTTTTTCAGCAGGAAAGTAAGATATATACAAAATACGATATTTTATTTTTATTAATATTACAAATATAATAATTTAATTAAAAAATATGTATGTATATTATTAATTTTTAAAGAAAAACAATTACATGAATTATAGTACAATACAATATAAAATCTTTATTAAATTCCAGCTTAATTTTAATTAATTAATATTAATATAAAATTCTTTTGTATTCATCAATATCTCTGAAGTGACATAATGACTGCTACATATTTTCTTAAAACTTTTTAAATTCTCATCCGTAGTTCTATGAATGTGTAACGAAATTTGATTCCGTAAAACCTGAAAAAGTACAACATTATATTAGATTTTGAAAACCAGTGCAATCCGTAAATATTTTTTACTTACTTTAGTACATAAAATTTAATAACTGTATTGTGCAAGCTATATTACAAAATAATACAGCGAACAATAAATTAATAAAGATATAGATGGAAGAAGTGTATTACTGCCAGAAAGAGTAGGAAAAAAAGAAATAAAAGGAAAAGTAAATATCATATTATTATTAAAGTATAAATTCATATTTGTATAAAAGAAAAAAGTTAACGCTATGACGTCTACTTTAACCTTATTATAGATATTACGTATAATTTCTTTACAACATGTCATAATAATATATTTAATTATTAACTTATGAAAACTAACGTTATTTTCTTTCTTTTTGCCACAATATACACATTTTAATACCATTTTGCTGAACAGCTGAGTAGGCAACAACACTACGTCAGGCCGAGAGACTACACTTTTTTTCAATATGTTTGCTTTCAAATAATCACAAAACGCCGTATCTCCATCCTATCTCATCCGCAATCCAGTTCTGTATAGAGATCAGTGGAAGACGGTCACAAACTACAAACGATTGATGCTGATTACTATTATCGGTTTCAAAAGTAAAGTCCCCTGAGTTTAGAACACAGTAACTGCTACAAAATTAAGCAAAAAAAAAAAATTGCGGCGTGCACGATGACATTCCATGATTATTTCTATTTTACATGAAGAAAAATATATTTTTTTTATTTTACCATTTAAATGTTACAGTAAGAAATGTAAGAAATGAAACCCATTTTTATTGAAATTTTGAGATACACTAACTTCAAACTAATATAATTTTTAGATCGTCAAATGCATGCTTTTCAAAATTTAATATGTGTTAATATTCACCTTTATCTACAATTTAAGGTACAAAAGAAGTATTATAATTATTGATTTTTTTTATAAATAAAGGAAAACTTAATATCAACTAACTTTACATACAGAAAAAATCTGATGTGGCCAACACAAAACCTCCCGCTATTTAATTTTTATTAATTTAAATACATACCTACGTATTTACTAACGCTGCAAACTGTTCCATTGCTTTATTTACTATTTTCTTTTTAAAATGTCACTATTATTAATTTTTGACAGTGACGTTTACTGTCAGTTACATTCATTTGAAATATGAACTGTGTAACAAAGGAATTGTGTTTATCTTAGGCTTCGGTTATTTAAAAAAAAATATATTTTTAAATTTATCTGTAAAATATATAAAAAAAGTATTAATGTATTCCTGTAGAAAATTCAATATTCTTTAATTTTCATAACGACAAAATGCGAAAAATAGTTATTTATGTATTAAGAGCGTAAGGAGGCGGGATTTTGAGCCCGAGGCGTAAGCCGAGGGATAAAAACACGCCAAAGGCCATAAAAGCAAGTTACGCTCGTGGCACATACAAAACTTTATGCACGGACGAAAATTTTCAAATTATGAGTGATAGAAAAATTGTACCGAAAAGAATTTGTCCTCGTACATCCAGTGTTGCTATGAAAGCGGAGAACAACAGTTTATTGTTTGTTTATTAGTTATTTGTCATTTGAGTTTTATTTTGTGTATCTCCGTGCTTTCCATATAAGTATCACAAAATTCATTTTCATTTTTCATTAAAGAATATAAAAAATCGATTTGTAATAAAAACTTTTCATGTTGCCTGTTTAAATTGTTTATATTGTAGGTTATAATTTGGTTTGACGTTTCATTATAGCCCGACGGGCTATAATGAGGCCCGCGGGATATAAAGTGACGTTTATGTCAAAGAAATTCGTGTATAATTGTCTAATTATGATACGTCCGTGCATAAATGGTATTTAATGGTATTTTTTGAAGAAAAACCATTATGAGCTCCAGGTAAAGTGCCATTTCCGGTTATCCAATTTACACCAAAATCTAATGGCTTCTTTTCATATTAGAATAGGGAAGAAATACAAGGTTTCAGAATTTTCTGAATGATAGTATTTGAGAAAGAGCGAAAACAAAATCCCTACACATACACACACACATACACACAACAGACATCATCGTGAAAATGTTAAAATTGGATTCTAGGGACCTTAAAACGTGGTCATTTACTAAAATCTCGATATGCGATTTTTGGCACGATCCCTATATCTCCCTTACCAAGGGTAGCGGGAGGTAAAAATCAATACAATACCGTTAATAAAATGTATTTAAAAATATATAGAATGTGTATGTGTATGGATTTTGTTGTCGCTCTAACTCAAATACTATCATTCAGAAAATTGTGAGACCTTGTATTTCTACCCTATTCTAATATGGAAAGATACCATTAGATTTTGGTGTAAATCGGATAACCGGAAACGGCACTTTTTTCGCACTTTATGTGAAAATTAAAGATTATTGGATTTTCTACAGGAACACATTTATATTTTTTTTATATATTTTACAGATAAATTTAAAAATCAATTTTTTTATAAATCCCTATGCCTAAAATAAACACAATTCCTTTGTTAGACAGTTCATATTTCAAATGAATGTAACTGACAGGTAAATGTCACTGTCAAAAAACTAATCACTTCAAATTAATAATAGTGACATTTTAAAAAGAAAATAGTAAATAAAGCAATAGTTATATTCAATGGAACATATTATAGTTTGCAGCATTAGTAAAACGTAGGTTATGTATTTAAATTAATAAAAATTAAATGGCGGGAGGTTTTGTGTTGGCCACATCAGATTTTTTATTATTATTTATTTGAAACAATTAATAGAAATAATTATATTTGGAAATATTATTATTAAGATCATATTTATATCCGTTTTATATGCTCATATAAACTTTTTAACACATGACGTCATTGTTTCTAGTAATATTGTATTTATGACGTAAACCGCTTGACCCTATACCTCGGCATTGTCGCTCCTTTTTATCACATATTTTGCTTATTTTTCCTTGGTCCTACGGCCACGGCAACAATATCTCACATTAGTGATAAAAAGTAGAAATTTAGTACCTTGATACATAAATAACTATTGTTATCTTTATTTTCCAAATTTCACTTTTTATGGAAAAAAAATGTCCTCGTTTTATAGAAAATGTTACCAATATTCATTCGTGCATTGACCATCAAATGACAACTGAAAAACTAATACTAATAGGAAATAAA
This sequence comes from Ophonus ardosiacus, assembly GCA_943142095.1. NCBI lineage: Eukaryota > Metazoa > Arthropoda > Insecta > Coleoptera > Carabidae > Ophonus > Ophonus ardosiacus. Next base: position 3,448,431 of record OW964840.1, read on the forward strand.
CGAGAGAGCATTTTTACAGAAAAGAGAAATTTGTTTTACGGTCCATGGCTTGCTTGACGACCTAATAAACGCAGACGACAGACACAGCACACTTTCTATCATTTTTAGCTAGTGAAAATTATTATAGAATTGATCTAATTTTTTTATATTAAACACTTAGCACCAGTGTCGCGTCTAAGATGCTCTCGGCTCTAATCAAATAAAAAATATGGGCCTCCCCAAAATAAAACATTTTTACCTCTAGCTAAGAGAGGTATTGGAATCATGCTAAAAATCCCATATCCAGATTTTAATGAATAAGCACGTTTCAAGGTCACTAGAATCCGATTTTAACATTTTTAGAATGATGTCTGTATGTATGTATGTATGTATGTATGTATGTGTGTATGTATGTATGTATGTATATGTGTGTGTGTGTGTGTGTGTGTGTGTGTATGTGTAGGGATTTTGTCTTCGCTCTAACTCAAATACTATCATTCAGAAAATTCTGAAACCTTGTATTTCTATCCTATTCTAATATGAAAAGAAGCCATTAGATTTTGGTGTAAATCGGATAACCGGAAATGGCACTTTACCTGAAGCATATAATGGTTTTTCTTCAAAAAATACCATTAAATGCCATTTTTTCGCATTTTGTCGTTATGAAAATTAAAGATTACTGAATTTTCTACAGGAATACATTAATACTTTTTCTATATATTTTACAGATAAATTTAAAAATAATTTTTTATTACAAGTCCCGAAGCCTAAGAAAAACACAATGGGGTCCTATACCATAGTCATATTTTAACTATCTTAAATAAGAAGACGAAAATATACATAAATTAATGAGTATTAGTGAAAAAATTTCTTTAAATATTAACTAGGTCACAAACTACAAGCGATTGAACCTGATTACTAATTGGGTATGACGTGTTAGGTACTAAGAATTTGATTGGTCGCCTGATTTTAAAAAGAAGATTCGCGCGTCTTTAGCGGTCACCTTTGAAACAATATGAAATGTCAAGATGTTCTATAACCTAACAAAACATTTAACAATTTTGTGTTTGATGAATTTGTTTAATTATAACATCTAGTAATATTAACAATAATCATGTATTTATAAATAAATCAATTTGTAATATGAATTAAATTAATAATAATATTAATTAAATTAATATTGAAACTTCAAAACAGGCAAACATTAGCGCCATCCGTCGTCATACTTTGTGTAATAATATTGTCAAACTGTTTCAATGTTCTGTAATTTATTAGGAAGAAATCCTTATTACGAGGGGAGTTTTTTGTTATCTACCTAGCTATGAAAACAACGAGTTAGAGAACAAATAAAATTTTATTTTTCAATGTAAGAACCGTTAACACTAACACACTTATTCCAACGTTTTTCTAATAAAGCTACGCCTGCAAAAAAAAATATTTTGGTAATTCTGCAAAATACGACTCCACTCATCATTCGATAAAAAGCGACTCTCTCTCAAATGTTTTTTGAGTTTTGGAAAGAAATAATAGTCGGACGTGGTCAGGACTGTAAGGTGGATGTTGTAATTCGTCAAAGCTGCATTCATTGACTACTGCTTGAACAATTCGTGTTTTATGCACCCTGCAGTTGTTGTGCAGAAGCAGCATTTTCTGAGCATAATTGTGGGGTCTTTTTTTCGCGTATAGCCGGTTTCAAGTTCTTAATTGCGTCTTTATAGACATGAAAATGTCACAGTAACTTGATATAAGAAAATTGTCGCGATAGCATATTGTTTTCATAGCTAGGTAGATAACATAAAAAACTCCCCTCGTAAATGCTTATTATTTATGTTATTTATACTTAATAATAATTTCTTCGTAAATATTACGTATAAGTTTTTATATAAAAACATTTCAGCTATGCAAACATGAAAAAAATTGTTTCCAGTATAACTAACAGTTTGTCCCATTGTTTGTCGATCACTCGTTAGTACCCGCTACGTCACGCACAAATTCTTAAACTTTAAAAATTCATATCTCGTTTATTACGTAAAATTTTTAAGTCGCGTTTGCACTGAAGTTCTTATTTTATCCTGTTCTTACAGGAAAACAAATAAAAGAAAAATGGTATAGGACATAGGACCCCATTCCTTTGTTACATATAGTTCATATTTCAAATGAATGTAACTGACAGGAAATGTCACTGTCAAAAAACTAATCACTTCAAATTAATAATAGTGACATTTTAAAAAGAAAATAGTAAATAAAGCAATAGTTTTATGCAATGGAACAGTTTGCAGCGTTAGTAAATCCGTAGGTATGTATTTAACTTAACAAAAATTAAATAGCGGGAGGTTTTGTGTTGGCCACATCAGATTTTTAAAATTAACGTCATACAATTGTTATCTTTCTCTCGTAGCGTACTCAGAGCATTGTGTGTGAGAAAGACAAGTATAGGGGGAATGTGACGTTACACTGATTTTTCGAAAATAAAATACTGCTAAACTAGGAACAATTAAGATTTTTTAATATTTTGAATTGCTTCAAAACTGAATGAAGTTTTATTTAAAATAATAAAAAAAATTGAGTGGAATACTCCATTGTATTCAGTATTGGAGTTATCGTCGGAATTTTTACCTCTCGCTAAGAGAGGTATTGGATTAATGCTAAAATTCACATATCCAGATTTTATTGAATAAGCACGATTACGGACGATTCCTCAAAAACTATAAGACATAAGACTTGTTTAACTATGAATTCCTCAATCTGACATTCCTGGGAAGAGCTGAAAAGGTTTTGGTAACAATTGAACAACCGGAAGTAGTAGTTTTTAAAAGAAATTCTTCCAAATATTAATTTTTGAAAATTTTTGATATTACTAATTTTGAAGAACAAAATCTACATTTGATACATTTAAATTTTTTATTATATCTTCTATAAATTTAGAGATAAAGACGCTATAATATATAGAATATCGGGATATAACAAGTCGAGTAGGCGAAACTACACTAAGGAAACCAGTTGACAAATTCAAATGTTTATAACATAATTTGTAAATGACAGATTTCAGTGTCAAAAATCAACAGTTTTAGTGACATTTTGATAGCTTTTTCTGGGAAGTACATTTAATCTTTCTTATTGTTTTATTCATTAAATATTTGAAATTATAGGTAATATGCATATATCCATCAGAAATATCGCCAATCTAGTTAATGAATTGGAAGAATATGTGACATTTAAAAACTTCCTCATACAATGATAAATAGATATATAGACCATCCAGCGAATCAAGCGGTTTACGTCATAAATACAATATCACTAGAAATAATGATGTCATATATTAAAAAGTTTACATGAGCATGTAAAACGGATTAAAATTTATATGATCTGTGGGTTGCCTTCATAAATCCAAATCTTTCTTAAAAAGGTAACACGTCTGGTATCATTTTTTCAGCGAAATCCAATTTTATTTAAAATATTCTGAACGATACTGCGTACGCCGTTATAAATACTTCATTCTTGTAGTATATGCAACAAACCATCTAGTATTATGTGAGATCCTTAAAAAAAAAAATACAGAATTCTGCATACCATACAATTTCTAACTGTTTCTGTACATTGCGTATAGCGTTTGCCACACGCTGTACATATAGATTTAATTATCAAATTATTGTTAATAAAAGAACGAAATATTACGTCAATATTACAATTCAGTGAAAGTAAGAGCCCACCAAAATATTTTTCATTTTCAAAATAAGTCAATAAATTAACTACAAGCTTTTGAATTTGACATGATAGAGCATTTGACATTTTGTCAATGAACAACAATACAAAAAACAAAATGAAATCAATACAGGTTGAAAAGTATAATGTAGACATATAATATTTAGTAATATACATGTTCAGAATTACCAATATTAAAAGAATATAATCAAACGTCATTTTGCAAAAATTTACAAAATTTTACTTAATAATAATATTTCCAAATATAATTATTTCTATTAAAGGTTTCAAATACAAAATAATAATAAAAAAACCAATAAAATACCGTTAATAAAATATATTTAAAAATATAAAGAAAATTTCAAAAATCCCTAAACGATGACGTAAACCACTTGATTCGCTGGATAGCCTATAATTAGAATTATATATGTGCAGAAGACATGTTAAATATAATAAAAAAAACAATATTTGGGTAAAGTTCTGTAATATTTTGTTATAAAACAACGGTTCGACAGCAAAGTGTAATACAATGCTTATATAGCCTAATAAAAATGGCGAGAGGTCTTGTGTTGGCCACAACAGATTTTTTTGTTACATATTATTCATAAAAAAATGATAAATAATATAGTTATTTTATTTATGTTACTGGGAAATATTGAACGTATTTATGTCATGACAAACATTAATAGTCCAGTCGATAAAATAAATATAAATATGGGCTATCCAGCGAATCAAGCGGTTTGCGTCATCGTTTAGGGATTTTTGAAATTTTCTTTATTTTTTTAAATATATTTTATTAACGGTATTTTATTGTTTCTTTTATTATTATTATGTATTTGACACCTTTAATAGAAATAATTATATTTGGATATATTATTATTAAGTAAAATTTTGTAAATTTTTGCAAAATGACATTTGATTATATTTTTTTAATATTAGTAATTCTGAACATATATATTACTAAATATTATATGTCTATATTATACTTTTCAACCTGTATTGTGATTTTCATTTTGTTTTTGGTTTCGTTGTTCATTGACAAAATGTCAAATGCTCTGTCATGTCAAATTCAAAAGCTTGTAGTTAATTTATTGACTTAGTTTGAAAATGAAAAATAGATTGGTGGGTTCTTACTTTCACTGAATTGTAATTGAGGTAATATTTCGTTCTATTTGTCAGTAATAATTTGAAAATTAAATCTATATGTACAATGTGTGTCAAACGCTATACGCAATGTAGAGAAACAGTGAGAAATTGTATACTATGCAGTATTTTGTATTTTTTTAAGGATCTCACATAATACTAGATAGTTTGTTGCATATACTACAAGAATGCAGTCTTTATAACGACGTAAGCAGTATCGTTCAGAATATTTTAAATAAAATTGGATTTCGCTGGAAAAAAGTTATACCAGACGTGTTACCTTTTTCAGAAAGATTTGGATTTATGAAGACAACCCACAGATCATATTTTAATCCGTTTTACATGCTCATGTAAACTTTTTAACATATGACGTCATTGTTTGTAGTGATATTGTATTTATGACGTAAACCGCTTGATTCGCTGGATGGCCTTTAAATATATGATCACGGCATATTACCCATTTCTGGGTGTGCAAGTATCTACAGCACATGTAGACATCGGTAATGATGACGATATATTTTACCGTGTGGGCGCTTACCAGGCGTCACCTCACGGGCACTCATAGCTGGTGTGGAGAGTGCACCACAGGGGTCACTTTTGTGCCATTTAAAATTGGAAATATTTGGCGTCTGTCGGGATCGAACCCGGTTCCCCCAGGTTCGCGACCAGACACTCAGGCACGCGGCCACGGGATCCCATAGTCCAGTCAATGGAGACCAAAAAAGACCTTTGCCTTGCAAAAGGTGGGGAAAAAACGATTTTCACATGTGTTGTTTGGGTCGAGATGGGGATGAAAATTCAAATTTGTGACCTTGAGGAGGCTCGGCGTGAGCCTCCATCTTGGATCAAAGGTGCAAAAAATGAGTTTCTCACTATTATCTCAAAAACAGTACCCCGTATCAAAATTTTATAAGAATACAAAATTAAAGTTCGTTACTTTTTGTACAAAAAGGATTCTTGCATTTTTTTACTTAGGATGAACTCTCAAAGAGTTATCTTCAAAAATAGGTAACCAGAACAATTTATGAAAGAAAATTTAGTCACTCAAAATATACACAATATTAAGTTTTTAATACTTAGTCTAATGGATTTTGTTATTTGCAACAGTTTACATTTGTCATGGCATCTAAAGAAGTAAATTATCAATGATTTTTAAATATTTTTGTCAACTCTTTTCCACAAATTCATCAACCACTCTGACCTGGTTAAAGATATGGAACCTCGGTTTAAAAATTTTAATCGGCTTGGAATTCTCCTTCATGTCATGTTCAACGGTTTTTGCTCCGATGAGCGGTTAACGAATTATTAAGAATTTAAACTTGTATGAAATTTCACTAAAATTTGAAACATCTGCAAATCGGCTTAGTTTTCATTTTTCTTTTGAAATTTGGACATGATTAAAGATAAACATTATTGTGCATTTAATACGTGTAGAAATTTCAGAAGAAAAAATGAAAACTAAACCGCAGATATTTCAGATTTCAGTGAAATTTCATATAAGTTTAAATTGTTAATAATTCGTTAACCGCTCATCGAAGCAAAAATCGTTTAATATGACATGAAGGAGAATTCCAAGCTGAATTAAAATTTTTAAACCGGGGTACCGTATCTTTAACCGAGTCAGAATGGTTGATGAATTTGTGGAAAAAGGTTGACAAAAATTATTTAATAATCATCGATAATTTACTTCTTTTGATGGCACGAAATGGAAACTGTTGCAAATAACAAAATCTATTAGACTAAGTATTAAAAACTTAATATTGTGTATATTGTAATATTTTTGAAGATAACTCTTTGAAAGTTCATCCTAGGTAAAAAATGTAAGAACCCTTTTTGTACAAAAAGTAACGAGCTTTGATTTTGTATTCTTGTAAAATTTTGATATAGGCCACTGTTTTGGAGATATAGCAAAAAAGTCATTTTTTGCACCTTTGATCCAAGATCTTTTGTAAGGCAAAGGTCTTTTTTGGTCTCCATTGACTGGACTATATACGTTTTATAAAAAAAAAATTAGTTTTGTATTGGATTGATGCTAATATCGCATATCCAGATTTTAGTGAGTAAACACGTTTTAAGGTTAGTAGAATATGATTTTAACATTTTTACAGTCTGTGTGTGTGTGTGTGTGCGTGCGTGCGTGCGTGTTTGTGTGTTGTTGTGTGTGTGTGTGTGTGTGCGCGTGCGTGAGTGTGCGTGTGTGTGTGTATCTAGAGACGGATTAGTAAATATGTAGGTATGTATTCAAATTAATAAAAATTCAAAAGCGGAAGGTATTCTTTACGTTATACACGGTAATAAATTTATGATGTTTCTGACTGTTGCCAACTTAAGTATACATATTTTTATGTGGTTGTCTGCGACAATTATATTTTTCTTTCAATTTTTACTTCCCGCTACCCTTGGTAAGGAAGGTATAGGGATCGTCCTAAATCCAATGCCTCTCTTAGCGAAAGGAAAAAAAAAATGTGGGAATTTTAAGAAATTTTTGGGCCCCCAAATTGTTCGGGCCCCTCACACTTGCATAGTGTGCCTTATTGTACACGGGGTTCCGATTAGGTTTTTTACCTCTCGCTAAGAGAGGTATTGGATTCATGCTAAAATTCGTATATCCAGATTTTAGCGAATAAGCTCGATTTAAGGTCCCCAGAATCCGATTATAACATTTTTAAAATGATGTCTGTCTGTGTGTGTGTGTGTGTGTGTGTGTGTGGATGTGTGTATGTGTGTGTGTGTATGTATGTGTGGATGTTGTAGACACGATTCCTCAAAAACTATATGACTTAAAAAATATTTAACTGCAGTTTCCTCAATCTGACATTCCTGGGAAGAGCTGAAAAGGTTTTGGTAACAATTGAACAACCGGAAGTAGTTGTTTCTTAGAAAAATTCTTCTAAATATAATTTTAGGGAGTTCTTTTTATTAAATATTGAAGAACATTATATCTTGCATAGATTTAGAGATAAAGACACTAATTTAGAGAGTACACTAATCGAGGAGGCTAAGACACTAAGGAAACCAGTTGACAAATTCCAATGTTTACAACATTACACATGTCATTGTCAAATATCAACAGTTTTAGTGACATTCTGATAGCTTTTTCTGGAAAGTATATTTAATTTTTCTTATTGTTTTATTAATTAAATATTTGAAATTATAGGTAAAATTGTGGTAAAATGCATATATCCATCAAAAATACCGCCAATCTGGTTAATGAATTGGAACAATCTCTGACATTTAGAAACTTCCTCATACAATGAAAAATATATATATATTTAGAATTATATGTGTGCAGAAGACATGTTAAATACAATAAAAAACAATATTTGGGTAAAGTTCTGTAATATTTTGTTATAAAACGACGGTTCGAAAGCGAAGTGCAATACAATACTTACCTATATAGCCTAATATGGAAATGGCGAGAGGTCTTGTGCTGGCCACAACAGATTTTTTTTGTCTATTTTCTGCGAAGTGCAGTACAATACTTTTATAGCCTAATATGGAAATGGCGAGAGGTCTTGTGCTGGCCACAACAGATTTTTTTTATTGGAAAAATATTCATTTTCCAATCGGTTGCAAATAAATAACTTATAGTTCAATTGGATTAACCTAAGACCTATAAAACGAATTGTATACCTTCTCAAAATAAGTTTTTTGCCCTTAAGCCGTTTTGGTTACATGGGAGGTCTCACCATTAAAAGTACTTTGCCCTTTTCGCTATCCTTGTCTAGCCCATGCGTTATAGTGTTTGTTCATCTTTGTCTTACACATTTTATGGTCCATCTGTATATCTATCTTTGTTTCTTTGCCCTTATTCATATATGTTTGTCTTTGTTTAGTTGTGTAAGATACGAAACAATTTAGGAGGTATAAAAGTAATGCTGTCTTCGACTAATACATTTGGAAATAACTGCGTGTTCTTTTTCAGAAATACTGTCAGTTTTTTAAAAAGAAAATTCATTTCTATGCCAATAAAGTTTTATTTTATTGTACGCAGATTTTTTTCCAACAATCTAACAAAATAGACAAGAAAAGGTATAGCTTTTCAGCAATTATTTGAGCAAAATGATTTTTAAATCCTCCGTATTAATACTAATCGTTGCTACTGTGAAAATTTTGGTGTTTCACGCAGATATAGTTTCTTTTTAGTGTTCATTATAATGTCTATGAAAGTTGAAAATGGGGTATTCCGACATTTTTTAAAAATATTTTTGTACATTAGTACAGACCAGTAGGACTCTGAATATCTAACTTTGAGTAAGAAAATGTATGCATCACATGAGATATGAATTTTAAAAAATTTCATCGCAATATAAATTTTCGTATCATGGCGCGCTTATGACGTCAACTTGATAGTGACAGCTGCAACAAACTTCAGCACCTAAATCCACATGTTCATGACAGCCATTTGCTTGTTTGCATATGATTTTAGTAGCAGCGTGTATTTCGGTGTTTGTCCTGTGTTTGTTTATGGTAAAAATAGGAGTAATAATTATAAAGTGGACGAAATGTCAAACAAGAAATATACCCGCGCGTGTTAACTACTGGCACCATCTGTGTTTTTAAACGAAAATATTTACTTTGAAATGAGCAACATATTATCAACTTGACGTCACAAATTACAAGGACGTTTCTAGAGCTGTAAAAATTCCAATTTTGTAGCATTAAATTATGAATTAAAACTTTTTATTAAACATATTTTATTATATTTTTCTACTACTTATATGAAGATGGAAACTATAGAAAAAAGTTATTATTTTGCATTTATTCCATATCACCGGAATACTCCATTGCCTGAAACTATTTAAATAGGTAAAAGTTTTATTGGGGTTCAGAAGGACCGTAGTTGCACAGTAAAATTCTTATCCAAGATGTTATGCTTGCTTTAATAATGAACGGTCATTACTGGACTGAGCACCTGGTAATGCCAATAATGTAAATGTACGTGAGTTACAGGACAGTATTGAATGATATTTTAAAAAAATTTAAGTACCTATGTAAATTTGTTTATTTATTTTTAATGGGGACCCGTGCCCGCGTGGCAAATAAGGAAAAAATAATAATTTTGAAGGCAAAACAAATATAAAACATAATAACCCTTACATTGTTGAAAAGAGAAAAAAATATTTATTTTTTTGAGACTAAAATCAGATATGGGTTCCATTTAAAAAAAATATAAGTTTGTGTTATATCTCAAAAATTTACGGATACGCCACTGGTTAGTTAATAAAAATATCTATCTTTTATATTTGAAACTTTTTTCTCAATTATTAATAGATTAGAAGTTATTTGAAAAAGAAAAAATCAATAATATTCAGTTTTTCGTCATTATCTAGTGCCCTATGAGAATTTTTGGAAAAACAAAAGCACATCTGAGATGGCCTCCCAAAGGCGCACAAAAAGTTCCATTTAACCGACATCGTATCTCTTATAGTTCTCGAGATCCCAGCGGTGGCACCTCTAAATGGGACAACTGTACATATATTTTACAAATAAATTTAAAAATCAATTTTTTTATACGAGTATATCCCGAAGCCTGAGATAAACACAATTCCTTTGTTACACAGTTCATATTTCAAATGAATGTTACTGTCAAAAAACTAATCACTTCAAATTAATAATAGTGACATTTTAAAAAGAAAATAGTAAATAAAGCAATAGTTATATGCAATGGAACTTAATATAGTTTTCAGCATTAGTAAATACGTAGGTATGTATTTAAATTAATAAAAATTAAATAGCGGGAGGTTTTGTGTTGGCCACATCAGATTTTTTTAAACAGTCCTTCGGAATCCCAATTAAACTTTTGCCTATTTAAATAGTTTCAAGCAATTTCCAACATTCATAGACATATATAATGTAGAATATATAGAAATTACATATATTTGCGTCAAATGCCAAAATTTTCACAATAGCAACGATTAGTATTTATACGAAGGAATTTAAAGTCATTTGTTCAAATTCTTTCTGGACGAGTTATAGCAGAAGGTAATAGAAAGGTATAGAATGCTTAAATATTTATTTTATACATATATCCAGCGTAACTTACATACATAGAACAATAATAATATAATAGAATATAACTTAAGCGTGCATTATACGATGAAGTTTTTCTTTTCAAGTTACTTGAAAAGTTTTCTTTCTCGCACAATGACATGAGTGCAAGAGAGACAGGTGAATAGACTTTTAACGAAAAACTTTTAAAGAAAAACTGGAACATGCGCTACTTTTTCTTAAAAGTCCCTGTAAGTTTGACTGTCAAGTAACTGTCAAATGTCATTTGTGTTTATATTTTTGATGTATACAAGTAGTGTTATAAGTGATCAATATTAAACTGAAAAATGGCAAAATGGGGTAGAGAAGTAATTGAAATCTTGATGGCTATACAGTCTGTCCCATTTAGAGGTGCCACCATTGGGATCTCGCGAACTATAAGAGATACGATGTCGGTTAAATGGAACTTTTTGTGCGCCTTTGGGAGGCCATCTCAGATGTGATTTTGTTTTTCCAAAAATTCTCATAGGGCACTAAATAATGACGAAAAACTGAATATTGTTGATTTTTTCTTTCTGAAATAACTTTTAAACTAGTAGTAATTGAGAAAAACGTTTCAAATATAAAAGATAGATATTTTTATTAACTAACCAGTGGGGTACTAAATAAATTTTTTTATCCGTAAATTTTCGAGATTTAACACAAACTTATATTTTTTAAATGGAACCCATCTCTGATTTAGTCTCAAAAAAATCAATATTTTCTTTCTCTTTTCAATGATGTAAGGGTTATTATATTTTATATTTGTTTTGCTCCTAAAATTTAATTTTTCTCTTTATTTTCCTGAATTTTCTTATTATTTCCCAAAAAAAAAACTTTATTATTTTTATTAATTATATTGTATTTGATCAAAATAATTTGTTTTATGCCTTTATTACTTAATATTTTTATTCTAGACTCATAATTAGAAATTACACTATGATGTGCCAAGGGCGACCTGATACAAAATATTATAAAAATTAATTTGATACGAATTTTGAGCAAAATTTTTTAACGAAATAAATTGTTTAAATACAAGGAGTATTTCCATATAGAAATCTACCAATATTTTCAAAATAATTGTAAATTTAATACAAAATATGGAAAAAATAATAATTTTGAAAGTGAAACAAATATAAAACATAATAACCCTGACATCGTTGAAAAGAGAAAAAAATATTATATACCCAAATATTGTGTTATCTTATTAAAATGAGTTCTGAAAACATCTTTCAATATAAAAAAATATTTATTTTTTTGAGACTAAAATCAGATATGGGTTCCATTTAAAAAATATAAGTTTGTGTTATATCTCAAAAATTTACGTATAGAAAAATATATTTCGTACGACACTGGTTAGTTAATAAAAATATATATCTTTTATATTTGAAACTTTTTTGTCAATTATTAATAGTTTAGAAATTATTTGAAAAAGAAAAAATCAACAATCTTCAGTTTTTCGTCATTATCTAGTGCCCTATGAGAATTTTTGGAAAAATAAAAGCACATCTGAAATGACCTCCCAAAGGCGCATAAAAAGTTCCATTTAACCGACATCGTATCTCTTATAGTTCTCGAGATCCCAATGGTGGCACCTCTAAATGGGACACACTGTATACGAAAATTTCAATGACAATTTAATGTAGGTATAACTTAAGTTTTTGACACTTGCATATTTTAATTCACGCAAAACTTGATCGTGTAAATATACTTGTAAGGTCACTTATTAAGACACTTTTCAAGTCACTTGAAAATAAAAACTTCATGGTGTAATCTACGCTTTACATTGTATAAATTTACATTAAAACTTTCTTGTCAAATAAATCCATATTTTTAAAATTTATTAGATTGAATGAATAAAATTATCGGTACCTACTATGGGAAAAAGTAAAACTGCAAATAAAACAACGTTGTTTAATTTTAAAAAATAAAAAAATATGTATTACTATCAACGTACCTCTGGATTGGAGAAATACCAGCATTTGGCTAACTCGTACGCAGCTTCACATGCGTCAGTACTTTTCACTAAAAAAATAAAAAAGAATAATATGGTCTCATCGAAACCCAAAGGATCGCCATAAACCTTTGGAACGCCTTTCACTTTAGTTGACAAAGAAACCCAAATTTCCCCCCTCATAAAAATGTGAATGCTGCTACTGCTATACACAGGGTTGGACTCTCATAACAAAAATATTATGAAACTACGCACATTTATAAATAACACATTCTGCTGCGCATGTTTGTGTAAATAAATTTTATTTAAATTAATTTCAGCGACTTCATTGTGATGTCCTACTTCAGTCGTATCTTCTTTTGGTTCAGTGTCAAACATTGACTTTGTCACAAAAACGTCCAAATCATTAACATTATCATTTGCATTCAACAATCTTTGTATAGATATAATTTAAAATGAGAGCCGGAATTTACGCAAAACGTAAGACAAGAAACAAACAAATTTTCACGAAAAGTCAACACAGGCAGCAACGCAGACGACTAAAGCCCCATTCAGATAGAGCTTAGTGCAGTTGTAGCGTAGTTGTAGTTGTAGTTGTATTGTAGTGCAGAAAGATTGTACAGGGACAGTAAACGCAAGCTTTCACATTCAGACTTTCGTGGTAGTGCAGTTGTATTGCAGTGCAGAAGCTTGCAAGGTTCAAACTTCTGCACTGTACTACCAACGCTGCGATGCAATGACCAATCAAAAGGGGGCACATTATTTGCGTGCGTGCGTGCGTGCGTGTGTGTGTGTGTGTGTGTGTGTGTGTGTGTGTGTGTGTGTGTGTGTGTGTCTGTGTCTGGATGTTGTAAACACGATTCCTCAAAAACTATAAGACTTAAAAAAATATTTAACTGCAGTTTCCTCAATCTGTCATTCCTGGGAAGAGCTGAAAAGGTTTTGGTAACAATTGAACAACCGGAAGTAGTAGTTTCTTAGAAAAATTCTTCTAAATATAATTTTTTGGGAGTTTTTTTATTAAATATTGAAGAACATAAAATTCTCCATTTAATACACTTAAAATTTTTATTATATCTTGTATAGATTTAGAGATGAAGACACTATAATTTATAAAGTAATCTAATCGCAGAGGCTAAAGGCACTAAGGAAACCAATTGACAAATTCCAATGTTTATAACATAGTTTGTAAATGACACATGTCATTGTCAAATATCAACAGTTTTAGTGACATTCTGATAGCTTTTTCTGGGAAGTATATTTATTTTTTCTTATTGTTTTATTAATTAAATATTTGAAATTATAGGTAAAATTGTGGTAAAATGCATATATCCATCAGAAATACCGCCAATCTGGTTAGTGAATTGGAACAATCTCTGACCTTTAGAAACTTCCTCATACAATGAAAAATAGATATAATGAGAATTATATGTGTGCAGAAGACATGTTAAATACAATAAAAAACAATATTTGGGTAAAGTTCTGTAATATTTTGTTATAAAACGACGGTTCGAAAGCGAAATGCAATACAATACTCATATAGCCTAATATGGAAAAGGCGAGAGGTCTTGTGCTGGCCACAACAGATTTTTATTGATGAGCCTACCATTGCTAATAAATTGTCAAAACAACTTAATGACATTCTTGTATATACAAAGAACTTCTCTGTATCTTGTAGACAGGTTATGATAGTCATCTTGTGAATATTTGTTTGTATATTGGACGAACCCACCAGCGACGACATTTTGTTTTTCTTTTCTTCAATAATAGTACTGCTGTACATGATATTAAATAAGTCATATTGGTGCAAGAAACATTGTTATTTGACATAGTGAATATAGGTTATAACATCGACCTTTAAACTAATGGAACAAGTGTCTCCTATTCTTTTAATGTTAGAATAATGCTCCAACATAAAAGGATAGAAATATATATTCTGTCCTTCAACAGTGCGGAAGTTCTCAGTTAAAGTATACTGCGCATGCGTTCGTACTCATTGTACATCTTTTTCAGCCATATGTAAACCTCTATACATCGCTCTCTATCACTAAATAGTTGTCAAAATCTACATTTGACGTTTCGTGACTGTGTATTATTTACTTTTGTGGAGAACATTTACAATTATTTCTGTCAATACATACGTATAAGTGTTGTGAAGTGTGTATGCGACAAAATAATGGGGAAACGGTGTATTTCGTGCAGTCAGCAGTACGTACGCGGTTCAGCTGTGTCACTTCATATGTAAGTTCTTAATTATTATTTGTCCCTTATAATATAATATGTATATAATATATTGTATTAAAAATGTATAATAAAACTAATTATTCACAAAAAAATTAAATCTATACTCTTAGCGATTATGCACCAAGTATAACAAGTTAGGGACAAAAAATATTTTTTATTTTGCCGCGTTTTCTTAACTTCCGTACTGTTGAAGGATAGAGATACTGTGTCTGCACCGTTATGGCGGGACAAGCATTTTGCTCGTACGCTGCGTCTATTAGTTTAAAGGTCGATGGGTTATATAAATTCAGTAAAGGCCGTATCCCACGATGAAAAATACAAGCAACTTGAGTTGCCGATATCGGCAACATGACGATTATTCTATCCCACGGAATGTATGTTCCCTTAAAATCTAGGGAAATACTTTGCTTAAAGTTTCTACCAGATATAGGGAAATTTTGATATTTGATCTTTAACATCCCATAAAACTGGGCAACTTTTCATGAGGTTGATCAGTTCCTCTTCCACATGTTTATTATTTAAAATATCAGTCTTCATTGTATGTACTTAATATGCGAACACACGTATTGTTGACAAATAAAAGTATGATTTTGACAAGAATAACTCCTGCGTGGTCATACGATGTTTCAAATATGTTATTTTTGATCTAGCGCATGCGCTCAAACGAGTTGCTCCTAGAAAGTTGCCGTTATCGAAAAAATTTAGCTGCATACATCTAAACTAATTGCAGCTAAAAAGTTGCCTAGCACACGGCGTTTTGTCGCACATACGAGCAATTGTTGCCGTTAACTGCAATAAATTGCCGATACGTTGTATCGTGGGATACAGGCTTAAGCGTGTCTTCCCTGTATTGCAAATACAACTGCACTAATTTTCTATGTGAACGATACTTTCGCACTACAATCCAAATGCACTACAAACACTGCACTGCAACTGCACTAAGCTCTATCTGAATGGGGCTTAAGACTTAAGGCGTCGATTATTAGCTGTATTACGATTACGTATACATTTCGAACTTTAAATAAACCCGAACCGGTATTGAACCCCAAACCCGATTTTTAATATTAGGTTCGGTTCCGACTTAAGTTCAATTGAAAATTATATCTGAGGTTCGGTTCTGGGGTTGAGTTCCCTAAAATGTTCCGGTTTGGTTCCGGTTTTGGTTCGGATTCGATGCCCTGCCTATCAGTACTGTATTAAATATAAAATGCAAGTAAAATATTACCTGAATCTTTGCAATTTGCTGCTGTAACTTTTGTAGGTTCCAAAAATTTTTCTGGAAGCGTAACAATTTGTTTTAATGAACCCTCATAGTCGAATTTAGAATTTTTCATCTTAAAAAAAATGTAACATTTTTAATATGGTTTTTATTTTAACTTTTTGTATGTACTCACAATTTTTATTGTTTCAAAAATGCATTTCATATAACACTGAAAAAAAAAATAATAAATATTTTTTTTATCTATATAAAATCGTCTAGTTACCTTTGGTTTCGTGTCATCTTCAAATTCACCTTTATGCATATTATCAATTTGTGCTAAAAGAATAAAAATAAAACCATAGAAATAAAATAAAAATACTTAAAAAAAATTCATACCATTGGTAGCTTTTGTTTTGGGTTGGCAAACTTGTCTGACCATATTCGCTGTAGATTTCATTTGTTTTTCCGACATCTAAATAAAAAAATTTGGTAAAACTTTCAGAACCGTAGATAAAAAAATGTTATAATACGAGGATGGGATGATTAATACCCGGCCTAAGATGGATAGAAACAAAACATGGAACTAAAAATGATTTTATTTTTCGACATAGTCTCCTTGTAACTCAATGCATTTGGTTCAACAATATTCAAGGGCCTTTATCCCGTTCCTATAGGAAGATTCTTCATGCTGTTCAAAATAGCCATTTGTGCTCTCTATTACTTCCTGATCCGATGCATATTTTTTGCCAGCATGGAATTTAAGTTGGAAACAAACTAAAGTCACAAGGAGCCAAATCTGGAGAATAGGGTGCATGAGGCAATAATTCGAAACCCAATTCATGAATTTTAGACATTGCAACAACAGATTTGTGGTAGGGCGCATTATCGTGGTGAAACAGCACTTTATTTTCGCCAAACAAGGTCTCTGCTCACGAATTTTTTTCCTTTAGTTGGTCAAGTAGATTTGCGTAGTATTGTCCATTAATCGTTTTACCTTTTTCAAAGTAGTCTACTAAAAGAATACCCTTCGCATCCCAAAATACGGTTGCCATAACTTTACCGGCTGAGAGAACTATTTTCGCCTTTTTTGGAACGGGTTCTCCTCTTGTAGTCCATTGTTTTGATTGTTGTTTCGTTTCCGGTGTATTATGATGAATCCATGTTTCATCCACTGTTACAAATCTGTGCAGAAATTCTGTTGGATTCCGTTTATACAGCGCCAAACTCTCATCTGCAATGGTCATTCGGGTGAGTTTTTGCTCAAGAGACAACAAACGCGGCAACCATCGCGCAGAAAGCTTTCTCATCTGTAAAACTTCACATAATATATGATGTGTTCGCTCTGTAGATATGCCCACAAAGTCAGCTATCTCGACCAACTTCAATCGACGGTCACTTAAAACCATTTTTTGAACTTTAAGGACCATTTCTTCAGTTGTGGCCGTTTTTGGTCTGCCTAGACGCTCAGCATCAATAGTACTCGTACGACCACGTTTAAAGTCTGCAACCCACGTTTTAACAGTGGTGAATGATGGAGCAGATTGGTTTAGAGTAGAATCCAGCTCGGCTTTAATTTCTGTGGGACTTAAGCCCTTAATAAAAAAATATTTTATTATAGCTCGTACTTCGATTTTCTCCATATTTTGAAAAACTCAAAAGTTGTTTTCTTTCGCGCTCTCTCAAATGGAAACTGTTTGGCCGAAGATAATGAAATTTCACTGACAAACTATTGATAAGTGGCAGTACAACAAAAAATAAAAATTTTGAAAAAACGCCTACTGGATTTAGGGTAGGCCGCCTATTAATCATCCCATCCTCGTAGTTATTTACATAATCAGTTATAAAAAGAGTGATATTATGTGAGTAAAACAATATGGTAGAAATGAAATGGCAGAAGACTTACGTCATCAAAAAATATCCCTAAAGTAATGACGTCATATACTACTAAGTTTACATAGGATACTAATTTATAAGGCGCGAGCAGTCATGTTACTTTGTTGGTCTTTCTTGACAAGTTTAGGTTAGTGTTCTGTGTTGACAAGCAGATATGGGGACTCGTGACAGAATGACAGCTATTAATATAAATGACAAAAAATGTCATCATTTTTCATTCCAAATTTCATGATATTTTCCAATTTCAGGTGGTTTATCTTCTTACTAATGATTCTAGTTTGCGCAGTTATACGATTTTGGTCAGCTGTTTTGTTAAAAATTAACCTTGTAATTTGGCGTCATTTTCTGTTATATATATGATTGACGAATTTTCATCTGAAGAGTCGTATGAATCGGGGGAATTTTCTTCTAGTGCTGAAGACAATCTGGAAATGTTTGGCGAAAATCCGAGGTCAAAGAATGAAAATTATTTAGAACAGTAATAGTAATCATGTACATACATAGATGTCAAATGTCAATATTTTTCATTCCAAATTTCATGTGTTTTATGTAACTCGCCAAGTAAAGTCCACGCACCTTGTGACAAAGAAACCACGTGAACTTACAAAATCTTGATATTTTGAATTAAAATTTATGACATTTGTAAGTTATGTACATGATTACTAGCTGTCATTCTGAAACGGGTGCCCATATCTGCTTGTCAAGATTTGCTTATTTCCAGGGCATTTGCTCCTCTCTAAAAATACATAGTTTAAGCATTGATAACAAGAGAAATATTAAAAAAAAAAAATACCTTTTGAACGGCTTTCAACGGAATTAATGGCCTACAATTCCCATTCGAAATAGTTCATGACAAGGTTAGTTTCTGAAATTGCTTTTTTAAGCTTTATATGAATGTAAACTGACAACCAAGTGACAATAGTGACAGGATAGATATTCGATCGATATAAAATTTAATGTAAACATTGTCATGCCAACGTACCGGTATAAAAATGAACTACAATTATTTCAAATAATTTCAAATTGCGTAAAAGAAAAAGAGATTAACTTAAAAATACTTGTAAATTTCATTAATATATACGTTTCTTGATACTAGTATTTTTCTTTTTTCTGTATTTAAAAATAAATAATTTTTACAAGTTATATTTGATTATATATAAAGTTTTTTTCACATCTATGACGTAGGTCTTCTGCCATTTCATTTTCACTATATCACTTTTTTATAACGTATTATGTACACAATTTTATTACTTTAAAAATAAATTAATTTACCAAAGAGTTGTCGTGAAAATAAATGAATTTAATTTTTTTATTTAATGCTTATGCCAGTGCATGCGTATTATCATTGAAAATTACGTCTGAATGTGTTCTGTAACCGATGTAGATCTTCCTTCTGATGTAGAATTGAGTGTGGGTCAGTAATTCATAAATTGATATTAAAGAAATCATTATTGATATATTTTTGTTTCTTTTTGTATCAATTGTCAGTTGTGTAATATTCTTTACGTAACTCAGTTATGTAATAGCATATTACATTGCGAGAGTTGTAAGAAACTTATTACTTGCGAATGGAAGAGTTACTCACGAGCCGATAGGCGAGTGTGTAATCCATTCGCACGTAATTGCTTTACAACTCGAGGGGTGTACTATACTTTTTCTTCGACCATAATTTTACTGAAATTTATGTTTTTTTGTTATTTTTGAAAAAAGAGGTTATGTCCACATTAATTGTCTGTTAAACGTCAAATTAAATGTTTTGCATGTAATGTTGCCAACATAATTCTAGGAATAAATGGAAATTCCCCTATTCCCGTACTAACTGTTGCGTAATATTACGTAGCACTATTATTATCGGTTTCAAAAGTAAAATCCCCTGGGTTTGAAATGTAGTACTAGTAACTTTCATTATGATAGACAACATTTAATAAAACAAAATTTTTACGGAAGCCTATAACATATTTTTGTAATATATTAAAAAATCAGTATGTGTTGCAGATCATAGTTTTTTTTATAAAGAAATAAAATATAAATTGGGAGCATGAAATTTTCATGTTTTAATCAGAAATTATTCAACAAAAAATATGCTTCTGGCACAATGTAGACTGGACTATAAACTTTTAAAAAACTATAATTTAAAGTGTGTCTAATTTGTTTTCTATGAATTAAATAAAAAGTGACAAGAGTATCTCGATTAATATTATTCTTTAAGAAATTTTGTTTCGATATTCTGTTAATAATAAATATTTTAAGCGTATTTATTGAAAAATAAATTAAAAACAAAATGATATAATGCCAGAATATTAACATTACAATTTCAACAATTTTCTGTCTTCGGCTGAGCTAATACGTATTCTGCGCACAGCAAAGCGGCAAACATGTATTTCCGCATTACATGTGAAGGATAATTTTTGATTTTTTTTTTAAATATTCATTCTATCGCTATTTGATAAATTTATTATTGTACTTCACATTAAATATATGAAAAAATTGCTTATTTATTATGAAATAAAAATAAATGATTAAAAAGAAGGATAAAGTAACAAATAGAGATGTTTTTACTTCCTTGTACGAAGTAAAGGAAGTATTGTAATCGCGAAAAAATTCGGTTTCCAGATTTCAACAGAAATATCCATTTTGAGCATCCCTGAATCCATTTTGACTAATTTCGTCGCGACGTCTGTACGTACGTACGTACGTACGTACGTACGTATGTATGTAAGTATGTACGTATCTCGCATAACTGAAAAACGGGAAGCCGTAGAAAGTTAAAATTTTGTATTTAGAACTGCTATAACATCTAGTTGTGCAATAATAGATTTTAATGAGAAACTATATTAAAATATAATCCAAAACTTTTCAAATTTGATATATAAGACTGTTATGTCAATGGAAATAACATAATAGATTTTAGTTAAAATGGTCTGCCCGGAAGTGGTACTTTACTTGAAGCCTATAATAGATTTTAATGAAAAACTATATTAAAATATAATCCAAAACTTTTCAAATTTGGTATATAAGACTTTTATATCAATGGGAATAACATAATAGATTTTAGTTGAAATGGTCTACCCGGAAGTGGTACTTTACTTGAAGCCTATAATAGATTTTAAAGAAAAACTATATTAAAATATAATCCAAAACTTTTCAAATTTGGTATATAATACTTCTATATCAATGGGAATAACATAATAGATTTTGGTTAAAATAATCTAACCGGAAGTGATACTTTACCTGAAGATGTTATCAGTTTTTCTTGAAAAAAATGGTGTTATTTTGATTTTAGTAATAAATGCTTCAAATAAAAGTTTTAGAGAATTGAATTCTGCGTCGAAAACATCAATTATGATTAAATTAGCTCTTTGTATTCTCTAATTAAGTTTGCTATAGATTAGGACAAAAAATAACAAAAAAATAAAAAAATTAATGTTGATGTCAAATTATGTCAAATACTTGCAATTTCATGATTGGGTCTGTTATAATAAGGAACATATTTTAATTATTAACAAAATATGTATAGTGTAACAGGCGTACAAGGAAGTCATGTGGTGTCCACATCAGATATTTATTTTTAATAAATGTAATTAAACATTCGACATTCTTGCTTACAAATATTAAATATAAATCCGGAACAAACGTGCAATAATTTTAATAGTAAATTCTACCGTTCTATACACTTTGTGATCGAACATCTGTGACTCACGACGATAATAGACGAACGTAAACGAAATTTGTAATCCGGCATCGTATCTCACCCCGTGGGGGTGATGAACAGTAAAATTGAAAAAAATGCGACTTCGTCGGTTTTAACAATTAATTGCACGTTAATGAGTTTCTGTAATTATTTTTACGTTTTTCTTTCATTTCAATAATCATATAATCTGTACATAATATTTTTTTGATATTTTTCTGTATGTAAAGTTAGCTGACGTTTAGTTTTTCTTTATTTATAACAAATTTCAATCATTTTAATACTTCTTTTGTACCTCAAATAGACCCATAAACCAATTTTTTAAAATATTTTTAAATGAAAGTTCGTTTAATTTTGAAGCAATTCGTGGTATCAAAAAGTCATAATTTTTTTTGTGTAACTACGTTTGATTTTTAAAGAAACCTATAGCTATCTTTCTTACACCAGTTTCTGTAGTAGGCTGCGCGAGAAAGATACCAATAGCGTGACGTCATCTGTGGCCCTGGAAATAAATTCAAATATCTCGCAAAGTAATTATTTCAAAAATGTATTTTTTTATTTTAATCGTTATTTATTGAGTAGTACTTTAAGCTTATTATTTTTTGTTATGGTTTATGGGCCTATTGTAGATAAAGGGGCATATTAACACACAATAAACTTTGAAAAGCATACATTTGACGATATATGAATTACATTAGTTTGAAGTTAGTGTATTTCAAAATTTCAATAATAATGAGTATAATTTTTACCTCCCGCTACCTTTGGTAAAGGAGGTATAGGGATCGTGCTAAAAATCGCATGCCGAGATTTTAGTAAATAACCATGTTTTAAGGTCCCTAGAAACCAATTTTAACATTTTCACGATAATGTATGTATACATATATATGTATGTATGTATGTATGAATGTGTGTGTGTGTGTGTTTGTATATAGATTTTGTCTTCGCTTTAACTTAAGACTATCAATCAGAAAATTCTGAAACCTTGTATTTGTACCCTATTCTAATATGGAAAGATACCATTAGATTTTGGTGTAAATAGGATAACCAGAAATGGTACTTTACTTGAAACACATAATGGTATTTCTTCAAAAAATACCATTAAATGCCATTTTTTCGCATTTTATGTCATTATGAAAATTAAAGATTGAATTTTCTAAAGGTATACATAAAACTTTTTCTGTATATTTTACAGATAAATTTAATTTTTTTTTATGAATCCTGAAGACTAAGGTAAACACAATTCCTTTGTTACACAGTTCATATTTCAAATGAATGTAACTGACGGGTAAATGTCATATCAAAAAAATAATCACTTCAAATTAATAATGGTGACATTTTAAAAAGAAAATAGTAAATAAAGCAATAGTTATATGCAATGGAACATAATATAGTTTGCAGCATTAGTAAATACTTAGATATGTATTTAAATTAATAAAAATTAAATAGCGGGAGGTTCTGTGTTGGCCACATCAGATTTTTTACATTTCATACTGTAATATTTAAATGGAAAAACAAATATATATACATGTGTAACACGTACACCGACCACTGCCATTATTACCTTTATTATTATAGTTACAAAAAAATACTATAGAACAAAGTTGTATTGGACCAAGGGGGACATTCTTTCAGAGAATTTTTTTTAAACCAGTGGTTCTCAAGTTACAACAATGTAATATACAGGGTGTAAATTTGAAAACGGGTCATAGGGCTATAACATAGAAAAACAGTTTTTTAGACGCCAAAAGTTTCCATATTAATTTATTGAAAATATAATTGGTGCGTATTATAAAGAAAAAAATTACGAATTTTTTGATACCAAACACCTTACATTTCTGTTTCATATAAAGCCAGAAATTAAATTTAAAAATTTTTACAATTAAGAAAAAATATCATTAGCCATGAAAGTGACAGTAACAAAACATTGTCATGATAGGGGAAAATTAAGGATTAATGTTATTAATTTATGAACCAATACAAAATAACACAAAATAAAGTAAAAAATGGGATATTTATATCAGAAACAATTATTATTTATTGTAATAGGTATTTACAAACGAAAGATGATCTACATGTAATAAGAAATAAGTTATAAGAAACAAGAAAAACTGCAAACTACAAAGGAACAAATTAAAATCATTTATGCTGGGTTTATGCAGCATATAAATTATGAAATTAAATTCAGCTACTAAATTAAGAAACTGAACTAAAATAACGTCGTTCATGCAGTAAATTAAAATTCAGAATTTTATGTTTGACATTTCGTATAATCTAACTTTTACAGGTGCAATTGCAATACATTATATTTATATAAGATAAAAA
The DNA here is from genome assembly GCA_943142095.1 of Ophonus ardosiacus. NCBI lineage: Eukaryota > Metazoa > Arthropoda > Insecta > Coleoptera > Carabidae > Ophonus > Ophonus ardosiacus. Next base: position 3,472,587 of record OW964840.1, read on the forward strand.
AATAAAGGTAAACAATTTGTTGAATAATTCCAATTAGTATTTCGTCGCTCTTTTCTGCAGGAACTTCGTTGTCATCATCGTACATTTTCGTAGGTTAGGTGCGAAAATTTGTCATAAGTGCGCGAGTGGCGCAGGCGCAGCATTAATAATTTGTAATTTTTCTTCATGAGTCAAGTTGTTCATGATTTCTTCTTAATAAAACGAAAATAATAATAATTTAACAAATAAAGTGTAAGAAACGTTTATTAATGAGCGTTTAAGGTCAACAATTGTTTTGTTTTTGTCAGTTTCACAGCTATTGATATTTTTTCTTAATTGTGCAAATTTTTAAATTTATTTTCTGGCTTTATATGAAACAGAAATATAATATATTTGGTATCAAAAAATTCGTAATTTTTTTCTTTATAATATGCACTAAATATTTTTTCAATAAATTAATATAGAAACTTTTGGCGGCCAAAAAACTGTTTTTCTATGTTATAGCCCTATGACCCGTTTTAAAATTTACACCCTGTATATATATATATACAGGGTGTATCAAGATAATGGAACAGTGCCGTTTATTCGTGTATATAAAAAGATACAGAAAAAAGTGATTAGGATATTTTGTAAGGGATAGAGGGGGACACATTTTAGCATAAACTTTATCATAAATCCAGTGGTACTCAAACTATAGGGCAATATAATATTTTTTTAAATGGCATTATATATATTTTACTAACTCATTAAATAGAGAATTTTGTTCTGAATTCAACGATATAATAATATTATACCCTTACATTGCGAAAAATTTGATAAAAATTAATTCAAAGTTAATATTTCATTTCTACTGTATCTAAGTAGTCTGAGCAAACATTCAATCAATAAAACAAAAAAATTATTTAAAAGTTGAATTTATTGCCAAAATCGTAGCGTACTTGAATGTAATAAAACTAAAATAAAGTTTATTTTGTTTTATTGATTGTATGTTTGCTCAGACTACTTAGATACAGTAGAAATGAAATATTCACTTTGAATTAATTTTTATCAAATTTTTCGCAATGTAAGGGTATAATATTATTATATCGTTGAATTCAGAACAAAATTCTCTATTTAATGAGTTAATAAAATATATATAATGCCATTTAAAAAAATATAATATTGTCCTATAGTTTGAGTACCACTGATATTAAAATAATAGTGGTTATGCCAAAATGTGTCCCCCTCTATGCCTTACAAAATATCTTAATCACTTTTTTCTGTATCTTTCAACATTCACGAATAAAATGCACTGTTCCATTATCTTGATACACCCTATATATATTCCTTCATGTAAAATAGAAATAATCATGGAATATCATTGTGCAAACCGCAATTTTTTTTGTTTAATAGAAGTTATTCTGTCCTAAACTCAGGAGACTTTACTTTTGATACCGATATTAGTGACTTTCATTACGTAATACTCTGCGTAAGAAGCCATTTACTTATTTGACATATAGTATGTAAAAAGTAATTTACTGATATGGGAGTAGAAAAAGATTTTTATAATTTTTTTTATCATTTATGTAAAAAGTGACATTTCAAAACGTCAGAAAGATAGACAAAATTCAACTTTTCAAAACGGAATTAGATAAATATAAAAAAAAACTTACAGAATATGCATTATGTATAAGTAAAAATACACATAACAAATAGAAATACTTCATTTTGATGTATTTGACTATGTATAAATTAACACTGAATAAATTACTGGAAAATATGTGTTTATATACATTTTTTTTTCGAAGTTTACATATAAAAAATGCTTAAACTATATTATTATACCTATGCACGAATCATATTAAAGAAAAATTATTAATAATTTTCAGCAATTTATATTTGCATACGATATTATAATTTTTAATTGTATATAATTATATTAAAGTATGACAAACAAGTTATAAACAATGTAATTCATTGTAGTGATAAGTATTGTTATTAAAATTGACCCAGAAACTTGTTACAGAAATACCAATTAATATATATTAATATGTTAATTTCAAAGTTGCGGATTTTGAATGCATATATACATGCATAAAATCACTCGTGTCCCACTTAGTGGGGTAGCAAAAACCCGAAAACAATAGTAACAACTGTGACGTCATTGCTCTGGCGCCATTTTGTGACGCCATTGTTCGTCGCCAAATTGTGACGTCATCCTCACCCTCCATCGCTGCTGTCGGGGTTGATCCTTGCTCGGGCGCCATCTTGTATCTCTGTGTAGCTGAGAGAAGGATGAGGAAGGTTTGCGGATAGCTAGTCGTGTAGGCCAGGATTCTTAGGTTATCTTTATTGGGCTTCCAATATTAAAATGCGCCACTGGTGGCAGATTTCTGAACTGAGTGAAGTGTACATGTACAAAGGAGGTTGTTTTATTCAGGGATTGTATTTACTTGTATACGAATTTTAATACGCTTTTATCTTCGGCTATTATTGTTTTATTCTTAGTAGGATCTGAATTACTGCTAATATAACAGCTAATTTTTTGTTTTTTATAAAATTAATGGACAAATTAGGAGATATATAGGCCATCCAGCGAATCAAGCGGTTTACGTCATAAACACAATATAACTAGAAACAATGACGTCATATGTTAAAAAGTTTACATGAGCATGTAAAACGGATTAAAATCTGTGGGTTGCCTTCATAAACCCAAATTTTTCTTAAAAACACGTCTGGTATAATATTTTTCCAGCGAAATCCAATTTTATTTAAAATATTCTGAACGATACTGCTTACGCCGTTATAAATACTTCATTCTTGTAGTATATGCAACAAACTATCTAGTATTATGTGAGATCCTTAAAAAAATACAGAATACTGCATACCATACAATTTCTCACTGTTTCTGTACATTGCGTATAGCGTTTGCCGCACGCTGTACATATAGATTTAATTTTCAAATTATTACTAACAAATAGAACCAAACATTACCTCAATATTAGATTTCAGTGAAAGTAAAAACCCACCAATCTATTTTTCATTTTCAAAATAAGTCAATAAATTAACTACAAGCTCTTGAATTTGACATGACAGAGCATTTGACATTTTGACAATGAACAACGAAACCAAAAACAAAATGATATCACAATACACGTTGAAAAGTATAATATACAGTGTGTCCCATTTAGAGGTGCCACCATTGGGATCTAGAAAACTATAAGAGATGCGATGTCGGTTAAATGGAACTATTTGTGCGCCTTTGGGAGGCCATCTCAGATGTGCTTTTATTTTTCCAAAAATACTCATAGGGCACTAGATAATGACGAAAAACTGAATATTGTTGATTTTTTCTTTTTCAAATAACTTCTAAACTATTAGTAATTGAGAAAAACATTTCAAATATAAAAGATAGATATTTTTATTAACTAATCAGTGGCGTGCGAAATAAATTTTTATATCCGTAAATTTTTGAGATATAACACAAACTTATATTTTTTTAAATGGAACCCATATTTGATTTTAGTCTCAAAAAAATAAATATTTTTTTCTCTTTTAAACGATGTACGGGTTATTATGTTTTATATTTGTTTTGCCTCCAAAATTATTATTTTTTCCTTATTTTGTATTCAATTTACAATTATTTTGAAAATATTGGTAGATTTCTATTTGGAAATACTCCTTGTATTTAAATAATTTATTTCGTTAAAAAATTTTGCTCAAAACTCGTATCAAATTAATTTTTATAAAAAAATTTATCAGGTCGCCCTTGGCACATCATAGTATAATTTGTAATTATGAGTCTAGAATGAAAATATTAAGTAATAAAGGCATAAAACAAATTATTTTGATCAAATACAATATAATTAATAAAAATAATAATGTTTTTTTGGGAAATAATAAAAAAATTCAGGAAAATAAAGAGAAAAATTAAATTTTAGGAGCAAAACAAATATAATACATATAATCCTTACATCATTCAAAAGAGAAAAAAATATTTATTTTTTTGAGACTAAAATCAGATATGGGTTTCATTTAAAAAAATATAAGTTTGTGTTATATCTCGAAAATTTACGGATATAAAAATTTATTTCGTACGCCACTGGTTAGTTAATAAAAATATCTATCTTTTATATTTGAAACGTTTTTCTTAATTACTAATAGTTTAGAAGTTATTTGAGAAAGAAAAAATCAACAATATTCAGTTTTTCGACATTATCTAGTGCCCTATAAGAATTTTTGGAAAAACAAAAGCATATCTGAGATGGCCTCCCAAAGGCGCATAAAAAGTTCCATTTAACCGACATCGTATCTCTTATAGGTCTCGAAATCCCAATGGTGGCACCTCTAAATGGGACACACTGTAGACATATAATATTTAGTAATAAACATGTTCAGAATTACCAATATTAAAAAAATATAATCAAACGTCATTTTGCAAAAAATTACAAAATTTTACTTAATAATAATATATCCAAATATAATTATTTCTATTAAAGGTGTCAAATACATGATAATAATAAAAAAACCAATAAAATACCGTTAATAAAATATATTTAAAAAAATAAAGAAAATTTCAAAAATCCCTAAACGATGACGTAAACCGCTTGATTCGCTGGATGGCTTATACAAATTATATATTAAAGTTACGATGGAGTTTTCTCCGAAAATATTTACCACATAATATTATGTGGCCACTATTTATTACTTGCTGGCCTTCCACCATATTTCTAGATGATACACCAAAATTCCCAAATCTACAAATAGTATCTAAATCTAAGCAAAGAAAATTGTTCATTATGAAAGGAAAACAATTAAATAAAAGTAAAGCTATGTAGATAGAAATTAATATATGTACAGCTACGGCAATGAAATACAATCTAAATAAAGGAAATCAAATGTTTTTTTTATTAAAAATACCAATATACTGTTCATTAAAATATGACTAAAATACTTTTAACCTACTAATACTTACTAAAATTAACCCTATTAACTAAAATATTATTAAAACTATCACTATTATTATTATAAGAAAGATCAAACTCAATTCTACTGAAATTAACAAAAAAACACTATACTAAATCCGTAATTAAATTAAAAACTACGAAAATTAGTCTCACACCAATTGTTCTCTTATGGAAGCCCGCGAAAAATGTACCATTCGTTTGAATTTTGACGTTTGACGTCAGCGCCATCTCTTGATAATTTGGAAGCCCAATATAATAAGAAAAAGGATACGAATAAGAATAAGAGCTCAGCTGACTCACCACTCTATAACATTTTTCTTTCGCCTCGTCCACAATCAACAACGCATTTATACATAAGAACATAATTAAAGTGACCGATTTTCGGTAGCGAATAATCGCATTCGGCACAATAATAATTACGCAACAATCATCCTTCGCCACATATTCCTATCCAGGCACACTTCTTTCGCCTCAGCCGCATTCATAATCGTATTCATACATGCTCTTCTTCTCTTTCCACTCGGAAACTTACGCTCCTTCAAAACACTACCAATCCAATCACATCCATTCACTTACACACTGGACGGCCACGCAATCGAACACCTTCAACTTTATCAACATACAGGGAATTTATTTTAATATGCAACATATGTTCAATCACTTCCATGTCAAAAAATGTCCATTTTAAAATGCAACATATAAAATTTGTATTATCAAAACTAATATCCAATAAATTAGCCTACATACGATTAACAAAAAATCAAAATTTGAATGTTGCACATCTTAACAAACTTTAGCTTACAAAAATTCATAATGGGGTCCTATACCATAGTCATATTTTAACTATCTTAAATAAGAAGACGAAAATATACATAAATTAATGAGTATTAGTGAAAAAAATTTCTTTAAATATTGACTAGGTCACAAACTATAAGCGAATGAAGCTGATTACTAATTGCGTATGACGCGTTAGGTACTAAGAATTTGATTGGTCTCCTGATTTTAAAAATGAGATTCGCGCGTCTGCAGCGGTCATCTTTGAGTCACCTTTAAAAGAATATGAAATGTCATGTTATTCTATAACCTAACAAAACATTTAACAATTTTGTGTTTGATGAATTTATTTAATTATAACATCTAGTAATATTAACAATAATAATATATTTATAATTAAATCAATTTGTAACATTAATTAAATTAATATTGAAACTTCAAAACAGCCAACACTAGCGCCATCCGTCGTCATACTTTGTGTAATAATATTGTCAAACTGTTTCAATATTCTATAATTTATTAGGAAAAAAATGCTTATTATTTACGTTATTTGTACTTAATAATCATTTCTTCGTGAATATAACGTATAACTTTTATATACAAACATTTCAGCTATGCAAACATGAAAAAAAATGTTCCCTCTATTCTCTATAACTAACAGTTTGTACCATTGTTTGTCGATCACTTGTTAGTACCTGCTACGTCACGCACAAATTCTTAAACTTTAAAAATTCATTATGGGGTCCCGTGGCCGCGTGCCTGAGTGTCTGGTCGCGAACCTGGGGGAACCGGGTTCGATCCCGACTGACGCCAAATATTTCCAATTTTAAATGGCACAAAAGTGACCCCTGTGGTGCACTCTCCACGCCAGCTATGAGTGTCCGCGAGGTGACGCCTGGTAAGCGCCCACACGGTAAAATATATCGTCATCATTACCGATGTCTACATGTGTTGTAGATACTGGCACACCCAGAAATGGGTAATATGCCGTGATGATATATTTATTTATTTAAAAATTCATATCTCGCTTATTACGTAAAATTTTTAAGTCGCGTTTGCATTAAAATTCTTATTTTATCCTGGTATAGGACCCCATTTTCATGTCATAAATGTTAAAAAATACCCCCATTCACTCTGAGGCAATATCCTAGTCGGTCGTAATAAGAATTGACTCCATTTGTGATGTGTTCTGGAGGTACCTGCTTTAATTCGATTGAGCTGGAATCCCCCATTAACTTTTGATTTCTCATGCTAGTTCCAAAATGTTAATATGATATGACACATTGTAGAGGAGCTGCAGCCTACTAATCACCCACATCAACATGTCAACAAAAATTAAGGAGTTGTCATACCTTCTATATTTTAAAAACCCCGTGCTTTGTGCTAAAAGGAAAAGAATCCTTTAGATTTCCAAGACAATCGATAAACCGGAAATGATACTTTATTTATATTTCACCTTTAAATACCTGGAAAAATAGAAGTTCTATTCCTCGCAGTATAAGCGGTAGTTAATCGTAGTTAACCATGGTTCACACGGTATAAAATGTATTCACCACACGTTAAGTTGGTATTAGTATACATAAAACGCTTATTCTAAGTAATCTAATAGAATCCATTTCAATGAATTTTATAATCATACGTGTATATACGCGTAATGTTTTTTTTTCCACGACCATTAGTAATACCTTCATTATAAATCTTTATTTTATTAAACAATACAACTTATTACTCGCGGGCCGTGAGTTTTTACTTATTACTCACGGGTCGTGAATAATGACACGGGAGGACCAATCACAATCATTCATTACTCAAAATTGCAATATTATCGAGTATGCTTTGGTTCAGAACAATTTTCGTATGTTATAATGAGGTCATGCACGACTTTTTTATAATTTTAATCGATAGAGTAGTGAAAAATAATAGACCCGTATTTTTTATTTTTCCTCAAATCTATCTTTAATCATGAAAAAATTGTAATTCAAAATGACATTCTTTAAAATGAGGCTGCTAGACCCCCGCTTCGTCCCTTGTCAAATGACGTCACAGAGTTAAAGGCACGACCATTTTGATTTTCACATTGTCTTAAACGTCAAAGTGACATTTAAAGATAACCTAAAATTTATTAATGTAAACATGTCGATGGAACGGTGTTTTGTGCCAAAATAGAGAATAAAATAATATTCTGCAATATATTCAATGTCTCACATGCGTTTATAACCTTTTACCGTCTAATTCAAAGATTTAAAAGTGAAAGAAACATCTGATGTAACGTAGATAATTTCACACCAAATGAAAATTAAATTTTTTAAAAATAAATAGAACGATATTATATTAATATATTATAGCATATTCAGATATGTAATCCTCAATTTATAGTTTATATATATTTTTCTTTTAGAAATTATGTGTCCATATAAAATGTCTGTTTGAAATAAGTCTGAACTTGGTTCGTAACGTTGTGACGACAAAACATGGATGGTTTTTGCAACTTTTTAAAAATATCATAATTTAAAACGATTGTATACAACAAAAAATATAAATAAAAAATAATTTAATCATACTGATCGATGAATTAGACTATCCTTTTTCGATTTAAACAGAAAAAAGGTACAATTATTTTTTTTTGCATGACCACATTGTTTTTCGAATGTCAAAATTATGAATACGTGTAAGTTATGTAAGTTAATTGAATTAAAAACATTAACTCAGATAGTGGAGAATGAATAGATTTGTACACCGCCAGATATTATAGAATAAATATAAAAAATTATTCAAAACTACGCTGCTAATTTTTGAAACGAAAATCTGAAGGTTATGGAGCAAAATAATTAACTCCCCACGAAATTAAAAAATCTGATGTGGCCAATACAAAACCTCCCGCTATTTAATTTTTATTAATTTAAATACATACCTACGTATTTATTAATGCTGCAAACTATATTATGTTCCATTGCATATAACTATTGCTTTATTTACTATTTTCTTTTTAAAATGTCACCATTATTAATTTGAAGTGATTAGTTTTTTGACAGCGACATTTACCTGCCAATAGACTATTCCACGACATTTTTATTAAATTTTTTCTTAAAATACATAAAAATATAAGACCACATGTGAAAGTCCGAGTTAAAAATTCCCCCAAATAAGCGAGATATTAAGGTCCGAATTTTAAATTTGCTTTGTGACGTAGGTAATGTGGATATACCAGAAGTAAACAAACAGTGGTTTACAAACCACGAAAATTGTTAAACAAATTACAAAATAATGTATATTTAAATTGTAATATTATAATTCATTATTAGAGACATAAAATAAATTATTTCACTTAATTTATTTCACTTTTTTTCTTATTTTATAAAAATAAAGAAATTAGAACGTTACCCGAACAGCAACCGAACAGATCCGACACACCCGAAGAAATATATTCTTAGTTAGGGCGGTGCTTCTCAAAATCGGAGGTCATACTTGGATCCTATTTGCTCAAACACTCGTGCACATGTCCTGCATCATCAAAAGCAAAACTCCCCGTGTCTTCTAGAAGGAATAATTTATAATAAAAGAAATATGGTTTTCCTTATCCTTTAACTATTATCATTCTTATTTTCAATAAACTTTTACTATTTTTGATTACTGTGGAATAGCCTATTACATATATTTGAAATATGAACAATGTAACAAAGGAATTGTGTTTATTTTAGGCTTCGGGATTTATAAAAAAGCTTATGTTTTAAATTTATCTGTAAATTATATAAAAAAAGTATTAATGTGTACCTGTAAAAAATTCAATAATCTTTAATTTTCATAATGACATAAAATGCGAAAAAATGGCATTTAATGGTATTGTTTAAAGAAAAACCATTAAGAGCTTCAAGTAAAGTGCCATTTCCGGATATCCGATTTACACCAAAATCTAATGGTTTCTTTCCATATTAGAATAGAGTCAAAATACAAGGTTTCAGAATTTTCTGAATGATAGTATTTGAGTTAGAGCGTAGACAAAATCCATACACACACATACACACTTGCAGACATCATGGTGAAAATGTTAAAATTGGATTCTAGGGACCTTAAAACGTGGTCATTTACTAAAATATCGATACGCGATTTTTAGCACGATCCTACACCTCTTTTACCAAGGGTAGAGGGAGGTAAAAATCATGGAAGCGCTTGATAATATAAATTTATATCTTGCAACAAAGATAAAAAACTTTTAAAAACATTAATAATAATTAAGAATTTTTTAATTATACCTTTTCTAATAAAAAAGTTCAAATTCCTGTTGAATAGTCATACAAAAAGTATTGTATTCTATTCGCATGTAATGGCTATTACTCATTCGAAAGATTTCGGCTCGCGTTGCAAACTTCATTGTCTTCTATTCTAATCTAATATACTATTACTCACAACCGCTAGTAATAAGGCGATTTCTGACTTATTAAAATTTCTAAGAAATATTTTGTTGAGGCTGATGCCTTTTTTAGAAACACTAACTAAAACTGTTTTGTTTTAAATAAATTTCTGTCCAGAGTGTGAGTGTTGAGCGCAGCATCGCGCATGTCCTCTGTAATGTGTAACTTTTATTTTAATATATAATTAAATTCAATATTATTGTTGATTGATTTCAAGCCATAATAGATAATAAAATAAGTAATTATATTCATTTATAATAGAGTTTTTGTACGGTAAACAGAAAAACTAAAAATAACACATTATTTTAACTTTTAATTCTAGAATTAAAAAGTCACTAAATGTTAAATTTGACTTCCTCGCTTACAAATGATACGTTTTAATAAATTATAATTAAACTGTCACTAAATCATCAAAATTATTCCAATTATCAGGTTATACAAAAAATAGTGTATTTTGTTCGTTGTTCCAAGGGTTGCAAGACTTGAATTCGTCTAATTTTTGCAAATTCCCTTCTCACAAGATAAAATGTCACTTTTAATTTTTATATTATATTATAATGTAGGTCCGCAGGGCCTTTTTATCAGATTTTTGGGCCCTAGGCCAAATTTTTTTTCGGGCCCCCATCCCTCTTTATAGTAACAAACAAGTATGTACAAATATTTGTATAATTATAATGTAAGTTTATTTATTAAAGAAAAAAATAAAATTCTAGTTCGAGGTGAAATTTTAGCGTAATATTTTGTTACTCCTCTCTAGGGAAGATTGGCGATTTTGCCAGGTCTCGGGAATATGTTATTCTCCTCTCTAGGAACGGTTGGCGATTTTGCCTGGTCTCGGGAATATGTTATTAGCGTAGTAGCGGGACCGGAAATATTTATAAAAATATACTTTTTCATCAAATTTTCTTAGATATTTGAATGTGCGGGGCCCATGTGAGCGCGGGGCCTCAGATTAAAAATCGACGTCTGTTCCGAGGTTTCCAATAAATTAATCATTATTCACTAATAAGTCTAGGAAATAATATCTGCATGTTTTATACATTATAATGGTCATGTCATGTTAGAAAGAAAGTAGATTCTTTATATCTTGGTATAAGAAATCAAAATTGAAAAATAAATTAATAAATTTTAAAAAAATCACAGCAACCGGGCCCTGCGGGCCCCTTGTCAAAGCGGGCCCTAGGCCGTGGCCTCGTGGGCCAAGGCGGTAATAAGGCCCTGTAGGTCCGTTAACATTAACAATAATAATCTGATTGGGTGCTGCCAAGCAATAACGTTCAAATTTAGGTTAACATAGTTAGTGCAAAAACTCCCTGATATGTAATACTACACAATAACTAAGTCAACAGTCTTAAGTCTACACTTCACGCCATTAAAAGTAGTTAGAAAGTAACTCAAGGTAACTAAGTTACTTTTAATGAGTAACTAGTAAATAACTTAGTTCTTTCACCAAAGTAACTGGAACTTAAGTAACTTAGTTACTTTTTTTTTTGAGGTAACTGTAACTAGTTACATTTTAAAAGTAACTTGCCCAGCTCTGGTTATTTGAAACCCATTTTCCAAGAGGGCGGGAAGTTACCACTTCCCAGCTCAGGGCTACTTTTCGCCCTGAGAGCCTGAGAGATCAGTACTTACTACTTACTCTAAACAAATATCATCATAAAAGTGAAAAAATCAAAATTTAAGGTCAGAAATCTAATAGACAAAACATTGCTTTTGATTTTTAGTAATGTAACTATATATATTTTTAAAGCTGACAAGTTGAAAAATTGTTTCATTTTTATAGGACGCTGTAATTTAGTAATTATACTTAATTATTTTATGTCAAATGTCAATGAATTCTACAAAGAAAAGAATTATGAAAATTATACTAAATTGAACTAAATTAGATTTGCAGACTTCTAAGATATAATAGCTTTTAGAATCGGGTCCTCAACCATAGTGACAATAAATTAGATAATTGATCATTTAAAATAAAAATAGACCTTGAAAAGAACTATCGCAATTTAAAGAAAAAGTTTTTAGGTTTTGAAATAGGTAAATTTTTAATTACAAAAAATAATCCAATTCGCTAATCCAAAAATGAAGATTAGTTTAAACTTTTTCAAGAATCGAGCTATAAACGTAAATTTAGAATGTAAACCAGGTGATTGCTAGGCTTGTATATGGACTAGCGAACGTCACATTCACAAATTTTAAAATTTGCAAAAAAATGTTTAAATAAAATTTCTAATAAATTTTTGTTTTTTTATTACATTTTAAATGTAAATTTATTATTTTAAAGCGGTGATCACACCCTAAAAAAAAAAAACATTGAAAATGAGACACCTGTACATATAAAATAAAAATCTGATGTGGCCAGCACATGACCTCCTGCTCAATTCCATGTTTAAAATAGCAATGAGCTTTAAGTAAAGTTTCACTTCCGATTGATCGTTTGTAAACAAAATCTACTTTGTTGTTCAAATAAATAGAAAAGTTTATAATACGAAATTTTGGATTATATTTTATTATGTTTTTCCTAAAAAATCTGTTAGAGCTTCAAATTAAGTACTACATCCGGTTTATCATGTATAGTCAAAATCTAATATGTTGTTTCAAATTATATAAGAGTATTAAATACCAACTTTGCGAAGTTTTGGATCATTAATATATTTTATGGAAAAATCGTCACACACACATTATTCTCAAAATCATCACCAACTTCCTTATGCAATCTGTGTAAATTCTTCGGTGTACATTATCCATTTCGTAAATGTGTAGTTGCAAACTATTATTTGACACTTTGAAATCACGTTCTTATTGAGAGATGTTTGATATATAATGCTGCAAATATCAAACTTAAATCGAATTATCCTGTATATCTAATATTTATTTATGATGGAAAATATATTATTTTTACAAACCTTAATTTTATTAGAATCATATTTAAACTACTAAATTCTTCTTAACACGGTTTCATTATTAATTTTAATGAAAATTGCTTCGTGACATTTGTTTAAATATGTCAAATTTGTTATTAAAGTATTGTTTTTGTTTGACGCAGAGGCAAAATGATGTACAAAAATAAATTATTTTATAATATAATATAAAGTTATTTCACGTTATTTACTAAATGCTATTATCGTAGAATTGAAGATTGTGCCATTATATTCAATTTGTATTGGTAAAAGTTGCTAAAAAGTTATATTCAATGAATTTTTTACAAGAAAAACTGTTAAAAGCTTGTATAAATGATACTTCCGATTATCCGATATACACTAAAAACTAATGAGCTCTTCCCACATTAGTATAGAATGGATATACAAAATTTCAAATTTTTCTGATTGATAGTATTTGAGTAATCGTGTCCACAAGATCCACAGACACACACACATACATACCTACAGACATCATTGTAAAAATGTTAAAATCGGATTCTGGGGACATCAAAACGTGCTTATTCACTAAAATCTCTATATCTGATTTTTAGCACGATCCCTATACCTCCCTTACCTAGGGTAGCGGGAGGTAAAAATATAATTTTAGTTTGTAACAGTAAGAATATACATATTAATATAACATATAATAATAAGTTTTAAATCACGTTAGGAACTGAGATTAACTGAAATTTGGTACAAATCGAACAGTAATATTTTCACTAGCCCTAGCAACTAGCGTCATCTTGGGACTGGAGAAAGATATTTGTAGCAAAATAAATTTGAGAATTCGAAATTTTTATCATAATATTCAATGATTTAATATTTTAAATATTATATTAGTATTTTGTTCATATGTATTTTAATTTCAAATTTATTTATGAACCATTTGGGGCCGCCACTAATTAACAAGGAAATTGCCTTGCTTCTAAAAGGGCACAAGGTCCAAAATTCGTAGAAAATCCTCATTTGAAATCAAAACTGGTAAAGAATCTTGTATCTCAAACCAAATTTGGAGAAAGGTCATCAATCATCAGATTACCATAATATAAACAATTATTTGTCCCAAGTATATTTATACCGAAGGTAATCGTGTTAATAATTTTTAATTTTAACCAAATTTGGTAAAAAACTTTTACTATTTTTTTCTCTTCCGCTTAATGTCTGATTCATAATATCCGACGTTTTCTGCTTCCTTACAGACACGTGTTTACTTGTTTATGGAAATGTTCTGGGTCATTCTCCGAAGGTCTCGGCCAAGTTGAAACGACCTTTGACCCCAAAAGTTTCTAATCTGAACCTGTTGACAAATTGATGAAGTTTATGTGTTATTGTCTTCATAATTTATAATTAATTTGTGAAAAAACAAGTTTTGGTAATTGTGTTTGTTTAAAATTTGATTGTTAAGGTAAAAGTAATTATTGTAATTGGAATACAGGGAAATCATAATTATGGTTAATTAATGGTTGTGTCTGATATTGCATTTTGGCATTTAGGATTTAGGTTTTCTTCGCATAAATACAGCTCCGAATGGCATATTAATGACATTTATGGCGATTATAGATAAACATTATTGCGCATGTAATACGATAGAAATTTCAAATGAAAAAAATCTGTTGTGGCCAGCATAATACCTCTCGCCATTTTCATATTAGGCTATACAGTGTGAACACTGAAAACCGTGACATAGGCGTTTAACATGGGAAAACAGTTTTTTTCAAATATTATCTGTCCCGCAAGAGTATAGTGGGAGTTTTTGATATGATTAGAAAGATTATTTAATTTGGCATCGAAGAGTATCTAAATGCTCTTAATTTAATGCCTTATTATTGAAATATTTACGAAAGTATAATCCTACTTGACAGTTATTACTTACAACTTACTAAAAACAGTAATCATGGAAACGTATTCGGTAGCTGACTTGGTTAAATCAAGGCTCCATGATAATTTTTCAGTTCAAATCCCTTCCGGTTCAAGTTAATATTTTTATATTTATTTTGTACAATGTATTATTAAATAAATTACACCGAAAAAAATCATTTTTCACAGCCTCATATCTCGGAAACTATTGAAGATCGGACCCATATTGAATAAGTTTTTTTACTAAATTTGGTCAGTACTATATGCCCATAATTTTTTTTTATATACAACCGGTAAATAATGTTAACTTTATTCTTATTAAAATCATAACTTAATGTGCTTCATTATTTATCGAGGGAAATAAAGTACTCCCTATGGAAATAAAGTGATTCTAGTCCATTGTTATTTGATTTTGATTTACATGTAAGGAATATTTTCAATTATATTTATTTTGGAAAAAAATATGATTTTTGTAAAGTTAAATTTAAAATAAATAGTTTTTCTTCGTTTATAGAAATGTGCTTCAAATTCTTCTTCTTTTCCGTTTGTATATAAAATATTGTATACAGGGTGGTTGATTTTTCATTGTCCAGCTTATATCTTCTGAAATATTAAAGATACAAGAAAAAGTTATATTGAAAAGTTATTTGATACAACCTGGTCTATAATTTAGCATAAACAATTTTTTTCCAAGGCCTACCAATTTTCCAGAAAAATAGTTAACTTTGATTTTTTAAATGGAACACCTGTAAATTTTTACGGAATAAAATTCTAAATAAATTTCTCTTTACAACGATGTGTAACAAGTAATAGAAATACGATAAAAGTAGGCTGTGATATTCTATTGTTTATACCAGTAACATATGTCACAGATTGCTACTTGATATTTGAATAAAAATATTAATAATTTTGTAAATCATCAATGCTAGTAATTCTATTACTTGCTTTATTAGACATAATTTATTAAGAATCTTACTCTGTCAAAATATACAGGTGTTCCATTTAAAAAATTAAAGTTAAACATTTTTCCAAAAAATTGGTAGGCATTGGAAAAAAATGTTTATGCTAAATTATAGATCAAGTTGTATTAAACAACTTTTGTATAAAACTTTTTTTTGTATCTTTAATATTTCAGAAGATATAAGCTGGACAATGAAAAATCAACCAGCCTGTATAACACGGGAGTAAAGTTCGTCATTATTTGCCTCAAGCGATTGCATCCCTCGGGCTACGCCCTCAGGATTCAATTTTCGTTCTCGACAAATAATAATGACGAACTTTATTCCCTCGATATATAAACTACTATTACACTTTCTTTAAAACATCCTGTATGCGTTTCTTTGTACTAGTATTTTTTTCTTCTTTATTTAAAAATAAATAGTACCCAATAATTTCTACAAGTTATATTTCATTTTTTCAGGTTCATGACGTAAGTCTTCTATGCCTATTCATTTTCACCATACATACGTAATTATGTAAATATTCTTTAATTTGTAACTATTACAAACAATATCTGTCTCTTAAATTTAAATGAAAGGCATTTATTTTGCATCTTAATTCATTAATTGATAGTAAATTTTAATAATTAAAGATCAAGTTCTTCATCGTAAAAACCAATGTTAGTACTTATTAAGAAAAACTTCCTCACGAGATATCATTTCTATAATGCCAATTTATTTTTGCTCTATTTTAGCAATAAATATCTGGGCGCACAGCTTATAAACCTTTTTAAATTTTTTTGCAATTGTGTAAAAACTCTTGAAAAATAACAATCAGTCATACAAAAAGTCTTCATAAAACAATAATTTCAATCTATTTTAGGAAAAATAACTATAAAAACCCAATATATTTAATATTTTTTATTGAATTCTGACGTTTTAAACTCTCATTATTAACTCCATAGCAGCAATTATAAGTAACATTTTATCGACAAGTGAATTCAAATTTTTTAAATCACTCACAATTTTTTACCTCTCGCTAAGAGAGGTATTGGATTCATGCTAAAATTCGCATATCCAGATTTTATTGGATAAGCACGATTTAAGGTCCTTAGAATCCGATTATAACATTTTTAAAATGATGTCTGTGTGTGTGTGTGGATGTGTGTATGTCTGGATGTTGTAGACACGATTCCTCAAAAACTATAAAACTTAAAAAATATTTAACTGCAGTTTCCTCAATCTGACATTCCTGGGAAGAGCTGAAAAGGTTTTGGCAACAATTGAACAACCGGAAGTAGTAGTTTCTTAGAAAAATTCTTCTAAATATAATTTTTTGGGAGTTTTTTTTTATTAAATATTGAAGAACATAAAATTCTCCATCTAATACACTTCAAATTTTTATTATATCTTGTATAGATTTAGAGATAAAGACACTAAAATTTATAAACTAATCGCAGAGGCCAAGGCACCAAGGAAACCAGTTGACAAATTGCAATGTTTATAACATGACACATGTCATTGTCAAATATCAACAGTTTTAGTGACATTCTGATAGCTTTTTCTGGGAAGTATATTTAACTTTTCTTATTGTTTTATTAATTAAATATTTGAAATTATAGGTAAAATTGTGGTAAAATGCACATATCCATCAGAAGTACCGCCAATTTGGTTAATGAATTGGAAGAATCTGTGACATTTAGAAACTTCTTCATACAATGAAAAATAGATATAATTAGAATTATATGTGTGCAGAAGACATGTTAAATACAATAAAAAACAATATTTGAGTAAAGTTCTGTAATTTTTTGACGGTTCGAAGGCGAAGTGCAATACAATACTTATATATCCTAATATGGAAATGGCGAGAGGTTTTGTGCTGGCCACAACAGATTTTTTAAACTCACTCTGCAACAAATGCATTTAAAATAACATCAGGCACGAAAATAACACTCACCACAGTATTTATTAGATATTATCAGCCATTTTCATTATTTTTCCCGACACAAATAACAGACAATAATGCTTTTTAAATAGATGACTTGACGTCTATCATCGGCGATTGTCATGCATAGCCTACTATAGTCTGGACGATTTATCTTGGCAAGCCTTAGGAATGCAGGTCGATTCACAATTCCTACGATGCGGTATGTTAAATATATAATTTTTCATAGATACCGCGCTGCGTTAAAAATAAAATAGTGATTTTACGACTTTTTATGGCCTAACACAATAGAAAAACATTCCGAACCGCACGATTTATGACACTTACATTCAAGCAGTTCTCTTTGCACATAGGCGTGCATAAATTTTCTTACTGGCAATAAGAAATCTACAAATGATTCAATTTTTTGAATATTTATTTCAGATATTACATATAGCATGTTAGTAAAGTAAACGTATTGACAAATATTTATATTTTGTAGCTAGTAATAAACTTGTAATGTAAATTATAATATAAGGTAAAATCTGCTCGTAATTATAATCTAAACCTAAAGACTAAGATTTAAACACAAATTACAAGAAAAACCCTTATATAAATTATGCAATGTGATTATTATACGAATAATATCAATACAAATTATGTATTTTTTTTTATTTGCATTTCGTACTTGACATTGTTGTATTATTTTTTTTACCTTCCGTCACCTTTAGGTAAGGAGGGTATTGTCTTTGGGCAAAAAATTCGGTGGTGAGTTTTTAATGAATAAGCACGTTTTAGGGTCCCTACAATACGAATTTACTATTTTTAAGATGATGTCTGTATGTATGTATGCATGTATGTATGTATGTATGTGTGTGTGTGTCCGTGTGTATGTGTGTCCGTGTGTGACAAATTTTTCTCCGACGATAACTCCAATACCATAATTCTAAAAATTATATTTCTTTCGTATTCCTCTTCTGTACATCCATATGAAGAGTTGATTAGATTTTGGTTATAATTGATTTACCGGAAGTACCCTTATTTGAAGTTTTTAACAGTTTTTCTTAAAAAAACGCAGTTAAATATTATTTTTTGACATTTTGTTATTATATTTATTAAAAGAAAATACTCTTCTCTATATAGTTTAATTATTCATTTTCCTTCATATTTAAAAGATGTAGAGTTAAAGCATTATAAAGAAATTAATTTTCAAAAATTAGGCAGCTTTGCTATTTATCATGGAAACAGCTGACATAATTATTCAAAAAAATTTAATTGACAGATGTCAGTGCAAAACCAAATATGGAAAAAAGTATAGGATCTAAAATTGGTATGCCATAGTGTTGCTCGCAAGTGACACGCAGAGAAAGACCAAAGAGAAGATGGAAGGACATTACTTGGTGTAGTTTATGTTAAAATTTTATTGGATTTATAGAACCTTTTCAAATGAACATTTGGTATGGATTTTGTAAAAAATAGTATGTGTTCGTGTTCGATTTTACATGATATTATATAGAATCTGTTCCAAGGACCTTTTGGTATGGGATTTGTACAAAATATATGGAATTGACGGAAGGTCTTGTGCTGGCCACTACAGATTTTTACCTCCCGCTACCCTAGGTAAGGGAGGTACAGGGATCGTGCTAAAAATCGGATATAGAGATTTTAGTGAATAAGCACGTTTTGATGTCCCCAGAATCCGATTTTAACATTTTTACAATGATGTCTGTAGGTATGTATATGTGTGTGTCTGTGTGTGTGTGTGGATCATGTGGACACGATTACTCAAATACTATCAATCAGAAAAATTTGAAATTTTGTATATCCATTCTATACTAATGTGGGAAGAGCTCATTAGTTTTTAGTGTATATCGGATAACCGGAAGTATCATTTATACAAGCTTTTAACAGTTTTTCTTGTAAAAAATTCATTGAATATAATTTTTTAGCAACTTTCACCAATACAAATTAAATATAATGGCACAATCTTCAATTCTACGATAATAGCATTTAGTAAATAACTTGAAATAACTTTATATTATATTATAAAATAATTTATTTTTGTACATCACTTTGCCCCTGCGTCAAACAAAAACAATACTTTAATAACAAATTTGACACATTTATAAATATTAGATATACAGGATAATTTGATTTAAGTTTAATGTTTGGAGCATTACATAGGGTGTCTCTTAAATAGGGGGACATGGCTTAACCACAGATTTCTGAGGCTAAAATAAGACGATTTAACCAAACTTGCTTCTACCGGAAAGTGTACCGTTTAGCCAGAAATCTGCTTCAAAGTTCTTCGAAAAAAAATTAATTTTGCTTATAATATTTGGACTCTTTATTCGATTTGGATGAAATTTGGTATGACAGTTTATATGGTTATAAGTCATCTTTTAAGGTGATACTTGTTATTATTAGTAAACCACTAGTGTATGAAACTTATGTCTCCCAACATTAATTAGACCGTAACTTTTTAATGGCAATGCCGAAAACGTGAAATTATTTTTTTTCAGAAAGATACATTCAATAGTAAACTTTTCTCTCTCTGTGTAATTTGTGATATCTGTTACGGTTCACACAGAAAAAAATAAAATCTGAGTGTCTGCACTGCTAAATTTTTAAAATAAATTTAATCTAGCAGTCTATCCAAATGTCAAACAAGTAATTTTTAATGACAGTAACGAGTTGTCAATCTTTACAACTTGTTTAGGAGTAAGCTAAGATATGTAATCGTCTTATTTATAATAATGGTAGTAAACTACTATTAGGCCGAACACACGGATGTTACTAATTTTAGAATATTGCGAAGAAAATTTTTGACAACCCGTAAAACAATTGTTACTGTCATTAAAAATTACTTGTTTGACATTTGGATAGTCTGCTAGATTAAATTTATTTTAAAAATTTAGCAGTGCAGACACTCAGATTTTATTTTTTTCTGTGTGAACCGTAACAGATATCACAAATTACACAGAGAGACAAAAGTTTACTATTGAATGTATGTTTCTGAAGAAAAATAATTTCACGTTTTCGGCATTGCCTTTAAAAAGTTACGGTCTAATTAATGTTGGGAGACCTAAGTTTCATACACTAGTGGTTCACTAATAATAACAAGTATCACCTTAAAAGATGACCTATAACCATATAAACTGTCGTACCAAATTTCATCCAAATCGAATAAAGCGTCCGATTATTATAAGCAAAATAAATTTTTTTTCGAAGAACTTTGAAGCAGATTTCTGGCTAAACGGTACACTTTCCGGTAGAAGCAAGTTTGGTTAAATCGTCTTATTTTAGTCTCAGGAATCTGTGGTTAAGCCATGTCCCCGTATTTAAGAGACACCCTGTATATCAAACAGCTCTCAATAAGAACGTGATTTCAAAGTGTCAAATAATAGTTTGCAACTACACATTTACGAAATGGATAATGTACGGCGAAGAATTTACACAGATTGCGTTTTAGAGCATAAGGAAGTTGGTGATGATTTTGACAATAATTGTGTGACGATTTTTCCTTAAAATATATTAATGATCCAAAACTTCGCAAAGTTGGTAGGTATTTAATACTCTTATATAATTTGAAACAACATATTAGATTTTGACTATATATTATAAACCGGATGTAGTACTTACAGGAAAAACATAATAAAATATAATCCAAAATTTCGTATTACAAACCGTTCTTTTTATAGGAACAACAAAGTAGATTTTGTTTACAAACGATCAATCGGAAGTGAATTGGCGGGAGGTCACGTGCTGGCCACATCAGATTTTTTTATTAATATTCGTTATTCAGCATATACATTCGTATTTTTTTACTATTTTCCTTTAATTCGATTGAGCTGGAATCCCCCATTTCACTGCAGACCGCTTGCCCGATTATTTTTCCTTCGGGACCCCTCAACTATTAGTTAAGTCATGATAAATGAATTAACAAGTGGGCGAACTGATATGCGACAGGGCTTTTATTTATATTTCATTTTATTTTGTCGTAAATGCTACCATGATAGTATTACGACAAATCCCTGAGCTATAATGTGTCTATCAAATTTTTTTTCCAACCCGGTCGTCCAAATGACAATGAACTTTCCTTCTGTGACTCAACAGCGTCAAGGCATACGTGTTCGGACCAGTCTGCCGATTTCTTTTGTTAATGTCTGGGAATAAAAGTTGCAAGCTACCTACTTTTGTATCTGGTGTGCCACTAATTTTGTAAGTAACGTATTTTACTTTGAATAAGTATGTCCCTATCCTGTTTAGAAATTTAATATGTATGTTATTCTAAATACGTATCTAATATTTAATATGCACAGTAGATATGCTAATATTCAATAAGAATATGTGACTAGAACAATAATAAAGTTATCTATATTTTTTTAACGATAGGTAACCGTAAGCTTAGATAAAAGCTATGCTATACCAATCTATCACTTGATTTTTTTACCTCTCGCTAAAAGAGGTATTGGATTCATGTTAAAATTCGCATATCCAGATTTTAGTGAATAAGTACGATTTAAGGTCCATAAAATCGGATTATAACATTTTTAAAATGTGTGTGTGTGTGTGTGTGTGTGTGTGTGTGTGTGTGTGGGTGTGTGTGTGTGTGTGTGTGCGCGCGCGTGTGTGTGTGTGTGTGTGTGTGTGTGTCTGGATGTTGGAGAGCCGTTATGGTCTCCCGAATTTTGAAAAGATTGACGTGACGTCACATTTATGTGTTTTTATATCAAACTGTTTTCATCATGGACCTAAATGTTCTTAAAATATATGCTATTTTAAATTATATTTACATAAAAATAATAGAATATTATAACACTGTATAAGTCTACATACTTTATAATTACAGATGTATTTAAATTATTAAGTTTAATGCAAGAAATTTATGTTAAAATAAAAACTGTTTGGAAACTGCAGTACAGGAATGTTAGCCCCTCCTTTCGAATTTGAATATCTTAACTTCCATTGGTAGTAATCCCCACCTCCTAACACGCTATTTGTAATGCATGTATAGGCGGTCTTTCGGTCGCCAATCAAAATATTTTCATATTAGTATCGAAGCGCTATAACAAAAAACTTTTTATTTCCGAAATATCTCAATTATACCATTTCATTTTTACCTCTCGCTAAGAGAGGTATTGGATTCATGCTAAAATTCGCATATCCAAATTTTATTGAATAAGCACGATTTAAGGTCCCTAGAATCCGACTATAACATTTTTAAAATGATGTCTCTGTGTGTGTGTGTGTGTGTGTGTGTATGTGTGTATGTGTGTGTATGTCTGGATGTTGTAGACACGATTCCTCAAAAACTATAAGACTTAAAAAATGTTTAACTGCAGCTTCCTCAATCTGACATTCCTGGGAAGAGCTGAAAAGGTTTTGGTAACAATTGAACAACCGGAAGTAGTAGTTTCTTAGAAAAATTCTTCTAAATATAATTTTTTGGGAGTTTTTTTATTAAATATTGAAGAACATAAAATTCTCCATCTAATACACTTAAAAATTTTATTATATCTTGCATAGATTTAGAAATAAAGACACTATAATTTATAGAGTACACTAATCGCAGTGGCTAAGGCACTAAGGAAACCAGTTGACAAATTACAATGTATATAACATGACACATGTAATTGTCAAATATCAACAGTTTTAGTGACATTCTGATAGCTTTTTCTGGGAAGTATATTTAATTTTTCTTATTGTTTTATTAATAAAATATTTGAAATTATAGGTAAAATTGTGGTAAAATGAATATATCCATCAGAAATACCGCCAATCTGGTTAATGAATTGGAACAATCTCTGACATTTAGAAACTTTCTCATACAATGAAAAATAAATATAATTAGAATTATATGTGTGCAGAAGACATGTTAAATACAATAAAAACCAATGTTTGGGTAAAGTTCTGTAATATTTTGTTATAAAACGACGGTTCGAAAGCGAAGTGTAGTACAATACTTTATAGCCTAATATGGAAATGGCGAGAGGTCTTGTGCTGGCCACAACAGATTTTTTTTTAATAATATGTGTATGAATACGAATGTATATTCGTTATTCAGCATATACATTCTTATTTTTTTACTATTTTCCTTTGATTCGATTGTGCTGGAATCTCCCATTATAATTTTTAAAATAGGGCTGTTGCAAGAATTTTTATATGACTTCTAAGTATTAAATTTGAAAAGATATTGTTCTTTAAAGAGCCTCAAATTTGAAAATATCACGAAATATCCTTTAGATATTTTACAATTAATTTTTGAAATTTGGATAAAATTTTGAATAAGTCACGTGATCAGAAACAGAATGTGATGTCAGAGTACATACATCTTCAGCGGTTCTAAGGTGTCAAGTGTATTGTCAAAGTTGTCAAAAAAGTGTCAAATAAGAATCACGACCATAACTTTAAAGTAAAATATATTATTAATTTATATAATAAATTCAGTTTTTATATTTTATTTTACCTCAACTCTTTAACACCCCTTATTTCGGTAGCAGTAAAACAATCGTTCTGATATAAATTCAGCCATCATCCAGCTATCGACCTTCGGTTAATTGTCTGATTTAGCTTGAGTGTAATTTGAATTAGCCATTATTACTTTATTATTCATTTACAATGAGCAATGTCAGCGTCAAATGTCAAATTAAAAGATTTTGTTATTAACATGTGACAAACTTTAGCCTACGTTTATTTATATAAATAATATGAATAAACGTAGGTGATGTAAAAACAATTTTCCTATTGGCTATTAATGATGTAATGTATGTGCTTCTACGTCACAGGAGTGGAGGGTAGTTTTTCAGGACGCCAATCTTTTTATTTAATTATTTCCACAAATAACAACAAATTATTAAAATAAAAATTATTACTACGAAAATCATTCCATAAACTTTCATTTAAAATAGTTTTTGCAAAATGTGAAACAGGCTCATTGTCGTATTGAAGTTATCGTCGGAGATATTTTTGTCAAACACACGAACACACACAGACACAGATTCAGACATCATCGTAAAACTAGTAAAATCGTGCTTCTTTATTAAAAACTAACCACCGACAATACCTTCCTTACCTAAATATTAACCCGGCATTACTCGCTAATTCAAGTCTCTCGGCATGACTCGCGCGTGAGAACTTTTCTCACACTACAAAAATCATCTGAAATTAAAGTGTAAACGAAATGAAATGAAACTGCCGATATATAATTATACGTTGAATATGTTTATTAAACATTTTAAACAAGACAAACAAAATGTACATGAATAATAGGTAGGTATATTTAATTTTTTTAGGGATAAGTATTTTTTAACAGCAAATATATAATTAAAATTTGAATATGTTAAACATTTTCAACAAAACAAATAAAATTTACTGCAATAATAAGTGGGTATAATTTAATTTTATAAAAATTATTTTTCAATTGTTCTGTCTCAGTATTTTGATCATTTTGTTCACTATCAGCATCGCTACCTTAATCTAGTTGCTCATCCGCACTTAGATCTTCGATGATGGTTTCTATCTCTGTGTCTATAAACAAAAATATCTAATAAAGATAACAAAAATTTAATAATATATTGTTCCTTACCTCTATTGCGAAACTTTTTTTGAGTACTCGCGTGATGAGAGAACTACTCACACAGTCTGCAGCAATTACAAAAACCTCACGTAACGCAGCCACTATGCACACTACCCTCAAATGACAAAATATAATATGATGCGCAAAATTGGACAAGAGCATAACTGAGACGACATGTACCCCCGCCAATTATTGTTAAAGATGTGCGCGTTTTTCTGAAAATGTGAGAGAATCTCTCATATAGCTAGTAACGCCGGGTTAAATAAGTGAAAAATATTACATTTTAATATTGCTTATATGCTTGTGACTTAAAAATATAAGATTAAAATATTGACATTATTTTTTGGGACAACCTGTACATTTTTACGTTTACCTAACTTCCCTTTCTTTCTTCTCGTTTTCCTTTTTCATTTCAAAGTCTTTCACATGTATATTATGTGATGTGTATACTATCATGCATGCATATTCTTTTCTTTCATTCACGTAGTATGCGTGCAGTTAATACATATGCGTTTTCTTGGAATCGCACGAACAGTTTCCTACAAACGCATACAAACACACACATGCATGTTAACGAGAAAATTGAAGAAAATGAAGATATGCTTCGCCTTGAATAATAAAACAGAGCAATGACTTTGAAGAAGCAATAGAAGAAATAACTTGTGTCATAAGCACTATGCTTAAATATAGCAGGTGTGATAACTTCTCAATTTTTGTTGACTTATTGGTGTTGACCTAACCTTACACGCAGCACTTCTACTATGTGCCGTACCACATAACATTCTGGAACTAACTACACTGCTGGACAAAAAAAATCGGACACTTGGTTTTTTAAATGTTTATTACCTTCCGTCACCTTTAGGTAAGGAAGGTATTGTCTTTGGTCGAAAATTCGGTGGTGAGTTTTTAATGAATAAGCACGTTTTAGGGTCCCTACAATACGAATTTACTATTTTTAAGATGATGTCTGTATGTATGAATGTATGTATGTATGTATGTATGTATGTGTGTGTGTGTGTGTGTGTGTGTGTGTGTGTGTGTGTGTGTGTATGTATGTCCGTGTGTGACAAATTTTTCTCCGACGATAACTCCAATACTACAATTCTAAAAATTATAATTCTTTCGTATTCCTCTTCTGTACATCTATATAAAGAGTTGATTAGATTTTGGTTATAATTGATCCACCGGAAGTACCCTTATTTGAAGTTTTTAACAGTTTTTCTTCAAAAAACGCAATTAAATATTATTTTTCGACATTTTGTGATTATCTATATGAAAGAATATCTTATTCTCTATAAGGTTTGATTATACAGTTTCGTTCATATTAAATAGATATAGAGTTATAGAGACATTAAGAGAGATTAACTTTTAAAAATTAGTCAGCTTTGTTAAAATTATGGAAACAACAGATATATTCAGAAAAATTTAATTGACAGATGTCAGTGTCAAATGCAAAACCAAAGTATAGGGTCAGAAAGTTATATGTGAATGTGATAGAGTGTCCCTCCAAAGAGAAGTAGATGGAAGAACTGTGTAGGTGAAGATTTGAGAGAGGAAGAATTGTGTGAAGAAGATGCGTTGGACAGGAATGATTAAAAGAGAAGAGTAAGAAACAGCGACCCCTAATAAAATAGGGAAAGGAACTTTCGGTATAGAATTTGTAAAAAATAGTGTGTTCGTGTTACAATTTTATAGGATATACAGAATCTTTTTCAAGGAACTTTTGGTATGGGATATATACAAAATACATCGAATTGACGGAAGGTTTTGTGCTGGCCACAACAGATTTTTTTTGTTATTATCTCGAGAACTATAAGAGGTTTGAACTCGGTTAATTAGACGAAAGTTATCGTATATTAGGATGCCATTTTAGCAATGTATTGTTTATTCAGAAGAAATGAATGGATCATTAAATACAGACATATATGTAAATTTTGTAGTTTTTGTTGTTTTTAAAAAATATCTGAGGACGAAATGTTTCCAGATTTTGATTTGCACTTCTTTTGGATACGTTTTTAAGCTCTTTCGAATGGCGATTCTCATTTTTTTGTCACTACTGTATTTCACCCTACACTACCAAATAAAGCGACATAATTTTAAAAATCGCCAAAGACTCTTGGGGCAAAGCATTTAATTCAAACATAACCTAATACAGACAATTCAAACATATTCCTATTTTAGCGGTTCAAGTAAAAACAAGGAAATGCGGCATTCGATTTGCTTGAAAATTTAAACTTGTTTTTACTACATTTTCCATAATTATCATATACCTGATAATTATGGAAAATGTAGTAAAAACAAGTTTAAATTTTCAAGCAAATCAAATGTCGCATAAATACTTCAATTAGACATAAATAAATATAATAGTTTCCGCAAATTATTAGTCCATCTTTATGTATCTTAATACCATATGTTTCTATGACTACATAAAACAGAATCAACAGCTGATCTAAAAAGGCAGTGTTTATAAACACTGTTGACCCGATATCTTCGGAGTCTGATAGTCTTGCTTCACTCTCGTTTGTCTCGATAACAGTTGAACAGTTGACCGGCCGAACATGGCCGGAAAGATACGACCATCAACGGAGAAAGGTGCCAGTGGTGTTAAACATGTTCGTTCTGGAAGACTCAACTTTCATAATAAATTTTCTCACGACATTACCCCTCTATTGAACTGGTGGTGCAGATCATTTTGAAGTTTTCCTCTCAGCTCATTTAAGACGAAAAGAACAACAATTTATTGGGTTTTTTAAACATACACGATGGTGCAATGGTTACATAACACACCCTAGCTGGTTTAGTGTGCGGCCGCCAGCTTTTTTACAGTGGAGACGGGCGGGGTTGAAACTACAGTAATGGTTATAATTATAAATAAGGATAAGGGCGCCACGTAATTTTTAAACAGAAAATTGCATAAAATACAGTATAGGAAAAGACGAGACAATAGAGCCAAAATAAAAGAGAAATGTCCAAATTAACAATAACAAACTATTTAATAACGTACGTAAATGATAAATTATGTGATGAAAATAAATGGAAGGCCTATGCGGCGTCATAGATACGAGGGTCACTCCAAAATTATTGAGATGCTGGGAAACAGTTGGCTTTAGAAAATTTTTAGTGCACAAATGTCAAACTACAATTTATTTAAAATATCTGTCCAATAATAACATCTGGTTGAAGTGATTTATTGTGGTGGAATTCGAAGTGGAAATAAACTGCAACATGAAGTTAGGAAGAGAGCATTATCGTGCTATGATTTACTACGACTTTAAAATTGGATTATGTGAAGAACAGTGCGAGGAACGTCTACGATTGGCATTTGGAGATGAAGCTTCATCTCGAGCAACTATATTTCGCTGGTTTTCAGAATTCAAAAGAGGCCGTAATTTCTTGCGTGATGAGAAACACTCAGGGAGACCTTGTACAGTGGTAGTGCCAGAAAATGTAGCCGCCATCAGACAAATGATAAAGGATGACAATCGTGTCACCTATCAAACGATGGAAGATGCCCTTGGCATTGGATCCGCAGCAATAGCAACAATTTTGCATGAAGAACTTCGTGTTAGAAAAATTGTTTCTCGTTGGGTGCCACACAACTTAACGGAAGAACAAAAAGCCAAGCGTGTTACAATTAGTCGCGCCACTTTAAAATTGTTAAATAATGGCGGTGATCGTATTCTTTCTAAAATTGTAACTGGCGATGAAACTTACATACCCTTTTATGATGTTCCAACGCGTCAAGAAAGTAGGGTATAGGTGTTTGAAGATGACCCAACACCAGTTACCGTGAAAAAACAACGTGCACTTAAAAAAGTTATGTACGCTGTATTTTTCAGAAGTACAGGTCTTGTGAAAGCAATTAGGTTAGAGGGACAGAAGACTGTTACTGCTAATTGGTACACACAAAAATGTCTATCTGAAGTTCTTCGCAGTGTGAAAAGTAAGGGTTTAATGCTTCACCATGATAATGCGTCCTCCCATACCGCTGCGACAACTGTTAATTTTTTGAAAGAAAATGGTATTAAAGTCATTGAGCATCCACCGTATTCTCCTGATCTTGCAATGTGTGACTTCTGGCTATTTTTTAATTTGAAAAAACATTTACGTGGTCGTCATTTTACGTCAGAAGAGGAGATTAACAACATCATAATGGAGTATTTAATACGATTCCAGAAAATGAATGGCTCAAAGCTTTCCATCACTGGAAAATTCGATTACAAAAGTGTATTGAAGCTGGGGAGGACTACTTTGAACACCAGTAAAACTACATGCTTCTCCTTCAAATAATATTTCTGTATCTCAATAATTTTGGCGTGACCCTCGTAGAAGCGAAAATTTACTAAAAAAAAAAATATTATGTGTGGCCAGCTTATTACCTTCCATTATTTCTATGTATTTTGTACAAATCCCATATCAAAAGTTCCTTGGAAAAGATTTTATGTATCCAGTAAACTTGTAACACGAACATATACTATTTTCTACAAATTCCATACCGAAAGTTCATTGGAAAAGATTGTATAAATCCAATAAAATTATAACACGAACACACACTATGGCTGTGTCCAATGTCGTATATAATATTTCTCTCGCACAATAACATGAGTGCAAGGGAGACAAATGAATAGATTTTTCACGAAAAACTTTTAAAGAAAAACTGGACCATACGCTACTTTTTCCCTATAAGTTTGATTGTCAAGTAACTGTCAAATGTCATTTGTGTTTATATTTTTGATGTATTCAAGTAGTGTTCCTAAGTAAGTGATCGATAGTAAATTGAAAAATGACAAAATGGGATGGAGAAGTAATTGAAATCTTGAAGGCTATATACGAAAAATTTAAGTAATGAAAATTCAATGACAATTTAATGTAGGTATAACTTAAGTTTTTGACACTTGGATATTTTAATTCACGCAAAACTTGATCGTGGAAATAAACTTGTAAGGTCACGTATAAAGACACTTTTCAAGTTACTTGAAAATA
This sequence comes from Ophonus ardosiacus, assembly GCA_943142095.1. Taxonomy (NCBI): domain Eukaryota; kingdom Metazoa; phylum Arthropoda; class Insecta; order Coleoptera; family Carabidae; genus Ophonus; species Ophonus ardosiacus. Next base: position 3,502,897 of record OW964840.1, read on the forward strand.
AAAACTTCATCGTATAATCTACGCTTTAGTAAATTGCACTTGATACTGACATCTGTCAATTAGAATTATTTTAATATATCAACTGTTTCCAAGATTGTAGCATAGCTGGTTGATTTATGAAATATAATCTCTTTATAATAGGGTAGTTGCGAAAAAAATAAATGTTATTTTTTCTTATTAATTGTGAAATATAAACTAATTCTAAATATATTAATGTAAAAATTAATAGAAAATATAAAACTTTTCATTCATAACTTCCATAAATAAAGTTCGCGGTGGAATTCTTGTGACGTAGACTTTTAATAATTATATAGTTCGACCAAGTCTGTATGACTCATACAAGCTTGTTAAAATACCACGACAAAGCGAAGATGTTGAAATATATTTAATTGTATCATACAAATATTTACAGTATAATTCGAAAAGAAAAATAACAGATACAAAACTTATTTAATAGTACGTATATTTTATAATTATTTAGTTGAATACCAGATATTTTCAAGATATTTAATTCTGATATAGACAACTTCATAATTTTGCCACCAGGAGGCTGCACACTCCACTGAATGTACATGTCATTTTTAGTAACATAACCTATGTTTTACGTGTTAAAATCATATTTTATTTTTCTTTTCTATATCAGCAGATTTAAAACAAGGTAATGAAACTAATGAATTTATGTGAAAATGAATAATTTCTTTTGAAATAGTGCTTCTCTCAAACATATAAATAGTTTCAAATAAAAATGGTAGTATTGTGTACAGAGTGTACAATCGAGAGTGTACCGCTAGGGCAAGAAAGACTGTGATTGGTATTAATAAAACACGTCACCACGGGAAAATTTGAAATAAGAATTTTTTTTAAAAATTATCTTTCAGAAAAAAAATAAATTGGAAAATGCGCAACTACCCTGGGGACATGGCTTAACCACAGATCCCTGAGGCTAAAATAAGACGATTTAACTAAACTTGCTTCTATCGGAAAATGTACCATTTAGCCAGTATTCGAATTGGATGAAATTTGGCATGACACTGACAGTTCATATGGTTATAAGTCATCTTTTAAGATGATACTTGTTGTTATTAGTGAACCACTAGTGTATGAAACTTAGGTGTCCCAACATTGCTTAGACCGTAACTTTTTAATGGCCACGCCGATAACGTGAAATTATTTTTTTTCAGAAAGATGCATTCAATAGTAAACTTTTCTCTCTGTGTGTAATTTGTGACATCTGTTACGGTTCACACAGAAAAAATGAAATCTGATTGTCCGCACCGCTAAATTTTTAAAATAAATTTTGTTATCTTTATCTTACGTCTAAGAACAGATCAGTTTTGGATTACTCAACATGTCAACCAAGCCAGAGGTCCAAAAACAAATCTGAAAAACAGAGCAGATTTAGATTACTCGGTATGTCCACCATACCAAAGGTCCAAAACTGTTCTCTCTCTCAATACAATATAAGAAGGTGTCTTCTCTGCGACATTTTGGGAACCACTGGTTTCTGCTGGTGGGAAACCATCCGGGCAGTCACTAGAGCACTGGTACAACAACTTCGTTCAAACGGTGTCTGTCTTTCAGTGTTGTAGTGTGACCGGTTGTTCAGAGTTGTTGCGTATGCTGTGTTATTGTGACGCGTGTTGTTGAAGTTGTTTGTTTCAGGTAGGGTTGTTTGATAACATGGGGTGGTGTTGGATTTGGTGGAAGATAGTGTATTTTGGGAATTTATAGTAGTTTTGTTGTTTTACTAAAGTTGACAGTTGACAATTTTACTTTTAAATATTATGAAATAATGTACTAAATTTGCGTTTAAAAATTTATTGTATTATTAATAATATGTACTGTGTTTTTCAATATTTATTAGTAAATAGAATGTTTAAAACAAAAAAATATATGTTTATTTTGTTTAACATGTGAAATCAGTTTTTCTTTGCCCAAACGTTACCTAATTATTTTATGCAAAAATACTTCAAATAAAAGTTTTAAACATTTAAATTCTGCATCTAAATCATATGATATAATTATTCTAGCTTTTCATATAAACATAAAAATTAATTATAAAATTACAATTTTTATGAACTTTTAATCTAGGCAGTCATGGATTTATGACAAAAAAATAAACAAATGCCTCGACAAATGCGTTGTTTTTTACTATCAATTAGTTCAAACACTTTACCCTTTTCTGTTAATTTACTACTATCTATAATCCAAATTATTTATAATTGACAGTCAAAAATAACGCATTTGTTTATTTTTTGTCTTAAATCCATGGCTGCCTTCCATAGCTGATAAAAGCTGTAACTTTATAAATAATTTTTACGTTTATTAGAAGAGATTAGAATAATCATTTCCCACAATTTAGATGCAGAATTTATATCTCTAACTTTTATTTGAAGTATTTTTTGCAAAAAATAATTAGCTAACGTTTGCGTAAAGAAAAACAGATTTCCCATGTTAAACGCCTATGTCTCACTTTTCGATTTACACCTGTACAATTTTTAAAATTATAGATGTAATGTTCAATGATCCTATAGTCCATATGCAAGACTAGCGATCACCGCCTTTACATACTAAATTTACATTTAAAATGTAATATATTATTAATAATTAAATGAAATGTAGTGTATTTTTGAATATTTTTTAATAAATAAAATTTAAACAAAAATTTATTGGAAATTTTAGTTAAACATTTTTTTACAAATTTTAAAATTTGTGAATGTGACGTTCGCTAGTCCATATACAAGACTAGTGTTCACCTGGTTCACATACTAACTTTACGTTTAAAAATTTACAGATCGATTCTTGAAAAAGTTTAAGCTAATCCTCATTTTTGGATTAGCGAATTCTACTCTAATTTTGACAGTTTATATCTTAAAATATAGTCTAATCTATTCCTAGTATCTACTTTTTTACCTCTCGCTAAGAGAGGTTTTGGATTCATGCTAAAAATCTCATATCCAGATTTTATTGAATAAACATAAGGTCCTTAGAATCCGATTTTAACATTTTTCCGATGATGTGTGTGGGTGTATGTGTTTGTGTGTGTGTGGATGTTGGAAGGTCGTTTCCTCAAAAACTAAAATACTTAAGACCTGTTTAACTACGTATTCCTCAATCTGACATTCATGGGAAGAGCTGAAAAGGTTTTGGTAACAATTGAACAACCGGAAGTAGTAGTGTCTTAGAAAAATTCTTCTAAAAATAATTTTTTGGAATTTTTTTTATTACAAATATTGAAGTACATAAAATTCTCCATATAATATACATCAAATTTTTATTATTTCTTGTATAGATTTAGAGATAAAGACAGTATAATATATAGAATAATCGGATATAATACATCGCAGAGGCTAAACTACACTAGAAAACCAGCAGTGGTAGCATGCACTTTAGAATTCTATATTCCCTTTTTGTTTCGGGAATTTTCGGAATACATACTATTAAAATAAAAAAAAATATTATGACAGTTGTATAAAATAAATGTATAAATTATATAAAAATTGGCTTTGAATAGAATTGTGGCAAAATAATGACGTTACTTTGACACTTTCGCCTGGAGTTGTACGCTTGCAGGCGAATATTTTGAGGCACGGATGCTCCCAAATTTTCGCTTCGTGGCGAAAAGCGAAAACAAATGATAGAATTCTAAAGTGGGTGCTGTCACTCCAGTTAACAAATTCAAATGTTTATAACACAGTAATATTTATAATATAGTTTGTAAATGACAGATGTCAGTGTCAAAAATCAACAGTTTTAGTGACATTCTGATAGCGTTTTCCGGGAAGTACATTTAATCTTTCGTATTGTTTTATTAATTAAATATTTGAAATTATAGGTAAAATGCATATATTATCTATCAGAAATACCGCCAATCTGGTTAATGAATTAGTAGAATCTCTGACATTTAGGAACTTCCTCATACAATGAAAAATAGATATACAGTGAAAGCTCTCATAAGCGGACACCGATGGTTCCAACTTCTTTGTCCCCTTATGGGAGGTGTCCCCTTATAAGAAAGCTCTATTTAAAGATATGAAAAAATTACTAAGAATTTTTTTATTGAAAAAATGTACTTGTTGAATACGTATATGTACATACTTCAAAATAGTTTAAAAAATATCTAAAAATAGTAATAATATGTATATACATAAAACTTAAGATTGAACACAAAACAAAACAACATATTTGAACATATCGGAAAAGATTATTTTTTAAAAAAATCTGATATTTTTAACTGCTTCAACTTTCTACATTTTTCTTGTAAAAAATAATGTTGATAATGCGACTCAATATTTTTTAGAAGTTTAAACGCAATAAAATCTTCTTTTGAAAACTTTTTTAGGTTTTCAACGACCTTCAAGGTCAATAAAAATGCTATAATAGATATACCTTTCACCTCCATTTTCTGCCTTAATGTAAAAAACGTTTTCCTGGATGCGATTGTCACACAAGTTTCAAACTATGAATCTCGGAGACACGTAAAACATTGCATTTCTGTAAACTAGGGGAACCCTCTGTGTTAATGTTTCCTTGGGAGGAAATACTGAGGAGGCTGTTTATGTCCGGTTTTGGAGTTTCGCGTCCGTTCATGAGAGCGTTTCGGGGCTGTCGGGAAAAACTGTGTTGTCCGTGTCCGTCCAGTAGAGAGTGCGCTTATGGGAGCGTGTTTTATATAGGAATTGATACCCAAAAATATGGTTCCAGAAAAAATGTCCTGTTATGAGAGATGTCCGCTTGTGGGAGCTGTCCGCAAAGGGAACTTTCACTGTAATTAGAATTGTATGTGTGCAGAAAACATGATAAATACAATAAAAACAATATTTGCGTAAAGGCCTGTAATTTTTTTGTTATTAAAACGACGGTTCGATAGCGAAGTGCAATACAATACTTAACATAAAATGGAAATGACGGGAGGTATTGTGATGGCCCCAACATATTTTTTGATATTTTGAAGATTAAATTTTAAATATCGGAATAGAATAGAATTCCCTAATCCAAAAATGAGGATTAGCTTAACCTTTTTTAAAAATCGGGCTATTAGTGTGTTATTAATAAAATATATTGTATTTTGAAATGGTTACTAACCCTTCGTAGGTGGCGCCAAGTCCGACAGACTCGACCTATTTTATAGCATTCTGCGATTATTTTGTTGGTTTATATTCTGAGAGTTAAATTTTTATTTGTTTTATTTTTTATGTAAAATGTTCGTTTTCATAGGAAACAACGTATAATTCATCAATTCATACCATTATTTTGTAACAAAAATACCCCAGTAGTACTTTTTTTTACATGAGTCTCTTAGACCCGGTGGTACCTCCCGAGCCCAAGGGCGCCAGTTCCGAATGGTTAATAAATAAAATGTTAAAACAAGAGTTTATTGGAAGTATCTGTTTAAACAATTTTTCGTACAAATTTTAAAATTTGTAAAGGTATAATGTTCGCTAGTCCATATATACAAGACTAGCGATCACTAAAATTTATTGTGTTATTAATAATGCGTTTTTAATATTTATTAATAACTAAAATGTTAAAACAATATATTAGTAGAAATTTCTGTTCAAGCAATTTTTTTTATACAATTTTTACCTCCGCTACCCTTGGTAAAGGAGGTATAGGGATTTTACGATGATTTCTGTTTGTGTGTAGTGTGTATGTGTATGGATTTTGTCAACGCAGTAACTCAAATACTATAATTCAGAAAATTCTGAAACTTTGTATTTCAACCCCATTCTAATATGAAAAGAAAACCGTTAGATATTGGTGTAAACCGGATAACCGGAAATGGTACTTTATTTAAAGCTCGTAGTGGTTTTTCTTCAAAAAATGCCATTAAATGCAATTTTTCGCATTTTATGTCAAACTTTTTCTGTATATTTTACAGGTAAATTTAATGCCATGTGAACATAATATTGTTCGCACCATTAGTGAATACGTAGGTATGTATTTAAATTAATAAGAATTAAATTGCGGGAGTTTGTGTTGGCCACATCAGATTTTTTATATACAGGGTGTAAATTTTAAAACGGGTCATAGGGCTATAACATAAAAAAACAGTTTTTTAGATGCCAAAAGTTTCGATATTAATTTATTGGAAAAAGAATTAGTGCATATTATGAAGAGAAAAATACTAATTTTTTGATACCAAACACATTACATTTCTGTTTCACATAAAGCCAGAAAATAAATTTAAAAATTTGCGCAATTAAGAAAAAATATCAATAGCCGTGATACTGACAGAAACAAAACAATTATTGACTTGAGACGATCATTAATAAACGTTCATACATATTATTTGTTAAATTATTACTATTTTCGTTTTATTAAGAAGAAATAATGGATAATTTGTCTCATGAAGAAACATTACAAATTATTAAATGGTTTTAATTGTCCCTTGTAGTTTGCAGTTTTTCTCGTTTCTTATAATTTATTACATGTACCTATTACAATAAATAATAATTGTTTCTTAAATAAATATCATAGTGTTTGCTTTATTTTGTGTTATTTTGTATTAGTTCATAAATTAATAACTTTAATCTTTAATTGTCCCCTATCATGTTAGAAAAAATGACAATGTTTTGTTACTGTCAGTTTCATGGCTAATGATATTTTTTCTTAATTGTACAAATTTTTTAATTTATTTTCTGGCTTTATATGAAACAGAAATGTAAGGTGTTTGGTATTAAAAAATTTGTAATTTTTTTCTTTATAATAGGCACCAATTATTTTTTCAATAAATTAATACAGAAGCTTTTGGCGCCTAAAAAACTGTTTTTTTATGTTAAGCTCTATGGCCCGTTTTAAAATTTACACGCTGTATAATAACGTAACACAATGTTTTTCATTTTGAATTAAAAATATATTAAATATATCGGGTTTTATACAGTTTTTTTTCCTAAAATAGATTAAAATTATTGTCGTACGGAGACTTTTTTGTATGTCTGTATACATGTTGATATAATTTTAACAATTCGTCTATATATTTTATTTTATAATAATCTGAATAACAATATTTTTATCCTATCAAAAGTTATAACGATGAGACAGCCGAAATTTCCAGTCTTTTTTCTTTCTTAAAAGAAGCCGATGACCTTGAATTCGTTCTCACGTAGGGTATTCGTCCCTACAGGTCACAACTTGTCTTGTTTCCCACGGTAATATAAGGGTCTCTAGTATATTTACATCTGTTATACGGTTATACTGTATACCGGCTAATTATACTCTTTTTTGCAAAGGGATGTAAATGTACCTATATAATAAAAAGAAAATAAGAAAAATGTTTTTAAATGTTAATAAGTATTATTGTTGTGATTTGTAAATTAAAAGGTGTAAAATAAATAAACAAATATACAGGATGTAACACGAAATGCTGGCCATAGGCGTTTAACATGTGTGGCCTATTAATTTTCATCGTAGTAAGGGAGGAATAGGGATTGTGCTAAAAATCGAAAGTCAAGATTTTGATAAATGACTACGGTTTAAGGTCCCTAGAATCCGATTTTAACATTTTTACCTCCCGCTACCCTAGGTAAGGGAGGTATAGGGATCGTGCTAAAAATAGCATATAGAGATTTTATATAATAAGCACGTTTTGATGTCCCCAAAATCCGATTTTTACATTTTTACAATGATGTCTGTAGGTATGTATGTGTGTGTGTGTGTGTGTGTGTGTGTGTGTGTGTGTGTGTGTGTGTGTGTGTGTGTGTGTATCTTGTGGACACGATTACTCAAATACTATCAATCAGAAAAATTTGAAATTTTGTATACCCATTCTATACTAATATGGAAAGTGCTCATTAGTTTTTATTGTGTATGGGATAACCGGAAGTATCATTTATACAAGCTTTTAACAGTTTTTCTTGTAAAAAATTCATTGAATATAATTTTTTAGCAACTTTTACTAATTAAAATTGAATATAATGGTTTAATCTTCAATTCTACGATAATAACATTTAGTAAATAACTCTAAATAACTTTAAATATGAATATATAATATAATTTATTTCCATGTATCACCTAGCCTATGCGTCAAACAAAATCATAATTTTAATGACAGGTTTGACATATTTAAACAAATGTCACTGACAGGCAGCAATTATATTAAAATTAATAATGAAACTTTTACGAAATGGATTATGAACGGCGAAGAATTTACAAAGATTGCGTTTTAGAGCACCTAGAAGATGATGCTGATTTTTATAAGAATATGCGTGCGTGACGATTTTTCCTTAAAGCCTTTTAAAATATGATCCAAAACTTCTCATATTTGGTATTTAAAACTCATATATAATTTGAAACAACATATTAGATTTTAACCATATATGATAAATTGGATATAAGTCGTACTTAATTTGGAGTTCTAACAAATTTTGAGGAAAAACAATAAAACAATCCAAAATTTCGTATTACAGACTTTTCTATTTATTGGACAACAAATTAGATTTTATTTACAAACGATTAACCGGAAATGATACTTTACTTAAAGCTCACTGCTATTTTAAACATGGAATTGGCGGGAGGTCATGTGTTGGCCACATCAGATTTTTCACGATTATGTCTCTATTTGTATGGATTTTGTCAACGCTCTACGCAGATAATACCATTCAGAAAATTTTGAAACCTTGTATTTCTACCTTATTCTAATATCAAATGAAGTCATTATATTTTGGTGTAAATCAGGTAACCGGAAATAGCACTTCACTTGAAGCTCAAAATAGTTTTTCCTCAAAAAATGTCATTAAATTAAAGATTATTAAATTTTCTACACGTATGCATTCACGTTTTATATAAATATATAAAATAATTTATTTTATAAATCTCGGAGCCTTTGTTTGTAAAGATAGACACAATTCCTTAGTTACACAGTTCAGATTTCAAATGTATGTAACTAACCGATAAATGTCACTGTCAAAGAATCATTTCAAATAGGGTAGTTGCGCATTTTCCAATTTATTTTTTTTCTGAAAGAATTGTTCAAGTTATTCACTTTAATACATATTTTATGTCTGGCAACTGTATATTTTTCAAAATATAATTTTTTTAAAAAAAATTCTTATTTCAAATTTTTCCGTGTTGACGTGTTTTATTAATACCAATCACAGTCTTTCTTGCCCTAGCGGTACACTCTCGGTTGTACACTCTGTACACAATGCTACCATTTTTATTTGAAACGATTTATATGTTTGAGAGAAGCACTATTTCAAAAGAAATTATTCATTTTCACACAAATTCATTAGTTTCATTACCTTGTTTTAAATATGCTGATATAGAAAAGAAAAATAAAATATGATTTTAACACGTAAAACATAGGTTATGTCACTAAAAATGGCATGTACATTCACTGGAGTGTGCAACCACCTGGTGGCAAAATTATGAAGTTGTCTATATAAGAATTAAATATCTTGAAAATATCTGGTATTCAAGTAAATAATGATAAAATATACGTACTATTAAATAATACTTTTGTATCTGTTATTTTTCTTTTACAATTATACTGTAAATATTTGTATGATACAATTAAATATAATTCAACATCTTCGCTTTGTCGTGGTAATCTAACAAGCTTGTATGAGTCATACAGACTTGGTCGAACTATATATTTATTAAAAGTCTACGTCACAAGAATTCCACCGCGAACTTTATTTATGGAAATTATGAATGAAAAGTTTTATATTTTCTAATATTTTTTTACATTAATATGTTTAAAATTAGTTTATATTTCATAATTAATAGGAAAAAATAACATTTATTTTTTTCGCAACTACCCTATTATTAATGGTAACGTTTTAAAAAGAAAATTGTAATAGTAAATAAAACAAGAATTATAGTTATATTATACAAAGGCAAAGGAACATAATATAGTTTCTAGCACCAATAAATATGTATTTAAATTAATACAAGTTTAAAAAAAATAACATTCGGTTTAGTTTCACAAGAAAAGTATATTTTTACTTTATTGTACAACTTCGCCAGTTGTGGCATCATCAGAAGTATTGACGGGAGGTACAGTGCTGGCAATAGATTTTTTATATTTATTACTATGTAAATTTATAACAGTAAATAGTAAAATCTTACTATTTTATAGTGTAGTACTACGCCTGCAATTATTTGTTTAATTAAAGCATTAAACACAAACAATAAAATTAAATTTTCTTAGATCTAGAGTGTGTTTAATTTAAAGGAACTGCACATAATTTGAAGGTTAAGTTATTCGTTTCGCTATGTAAGAAAAACAAGTGAATAGTGAAAGTTTTTTCTTTTTTTGGCTTTTGTTTTGCAGGAACTATAGATCTGTGTTTACTTAATATGAATTTCCTTTAATGCTGGTATATTTAATTATATTATTGAAGGTTTGATTAAGAATATTGATTTATAAAATAGGTCACAACAATTATTACTTATTTTTAGTTAGTTATTATTATTTCTTCGAAAAAAAATTAATTTTGCTTATAATAACGGAACGCTTTATTCAACTTGAATGAAATTTGGTATGACAGTTCATATGGATATAGTTCATATTTTCAGGTGATATTTGTTATTATTAGTGAACTACTAATGTATGAAACTTAGGTGTCTCAATATTGATTAGACCGTAACTTTTTAAAAGCAAAGTCAGTAACGTAAAATTATTGTTTTTCAGAAAGATACATTCAATAGTAAACTTTTCTCTCTCTGTGTGTAATTTGTGTTACGGTTCACACAGAAAATAATAAAACCTGAGTGACTGCATCGTGAATTTTTTTAAAATAAATTTAATCTAGCAGTCTATCCAAATGTCAAACAACAATTTTTAATGACAGTAACAATTGTTTATGGATTGTCAAAAATTTTCTTCGCAATATTCTAAAATTAGTAACATCTGTTTCTTCGGCCTAATAATATTTTACTACCATTATTGTAAATAAGGCAATTACACTTCTTAGTTTACTCCTAAATAAGTTGTGAAGACTGACAACTCGTTATTGTCATTAAAAATTAAATGTTTGGCATTTGGACAGACTGCTAGATAAAATTTACTTAGTCATTCAAAAAAGTCTCCGTACGACAGTAGTTTTAATGTATTTTAGGAAAAATAGCAATCTAAAACCCAATATATTTAATTTCCTTTTAATCCAAAATGAAAATCAGTATATTAAGTTATTGTAAATATAAAATAAACAAATAATTTACTTAATTTATTTATATTATGGGGTAAATATTGAAAGTATTCATAATTTCATGACAAAAAAGTATCCGTACGATAACCAAAACATTTAAATAATAAACCATTTATTTATGTTTCACAAAGAAATATAATATTTGGAGGGTTTTCCTTTGGTTCTTCCACCAGTAACTAAGCGATGAGCCATTGAATCTTCCAAATTTTTGGTCACCGATGGCATTATATTCTGCCATTTTACTTGTAAGTAATTTGAAATTCTTTTATACTTTATACTGTGAGTGATGATTAACCATATTTTTAATATTATACAGTACTCATTCTCTTTAGACGCGAATTATTTGTCGAATTTTTCTGATGCATGAAATTAAAATTGTCTGTTAAGGCCCTATCTTTCGGCTCTTTGTTTTAAATTTGCTTTTAAAATATCGAGGAAACCTTTGTTATCCATTGTTGCAATAATTACTAATTTTCGTACACCCGCTGAGAAAAGATAGCCCCTAGACATAATGCTGTCACCGCCGTATTTAACTTACATATAAATATTTTAGATTTTCTACTTTTAAATTAAAAGTTTTAATTCTTTATTAGGTTTACTGGTAACGTAAGTAAGTATAATTAATACAGATTGGAAAGAAGGCAAAAAAATTGGAGAAAACCTTAAATTTTAGGCATTTAATACTAACAGTTAAATACGCCGGTGATAGCATTATGTTTGGGGCTATATTTTCTCAGCGGGTGTACGAAAATTAGTAATTATTGCAACAATGGATAGCAAATGTTACCTCGATATTTTAAAAGGAAATTTAAAACAAAGTGCCGAAAAATAGGGCCTTAACAGACAATTTTAATTTCATGCATCACAAAAATTTGACAAATAATTCGCGTCTATAAGAGAATGCGTACTGTATAATATTAAAAATATGCTTAATCATCACTCACAGTCTCCAGACTTTAACCAGATTAAGAAAGTGCGGAAAATTCTTAAAATAAATAGGAATATAAAGCAAAAAAGAATTTCAAATTAATTACAAGTAAAATGGCAGAATATAATGTCATCTGTGATCAAAAATTTGGAAGATTCAATGGCTCATCGCTTAGTTACTGGTGGAAGAACCAAAGGAAAACCCTCCAAATATTATATTTCTTTGTGAAACATAAATAAATGGTTTATTATTTAAATGTTTTGGTTATCGTACGGAGACTTTTTTGTCATGAAATTATGAATACTTTCAATGTTTACCCCATAATATAAATAAATTAAGTAAATTATTTGTTTATTTTATATTTATAATAACTTAATATACTGCTTTTCATTTTGGATTAAAAGGAAATTAAATATATTGGGTTTTAGACTGCTATTTTTCCTAAAATACATTAAAACTACTGTCGTACGGAGACTTTTTTGAATGACTGTATTTTAAAAATTTAGCGGTGCAGACACTCATATTTTATTTTTTTCTGTGTGAACCGTAACACAAATCACAAATTACACAGAGAGAGAAAATATTACTATTGAATGTATCTTTTCGAAAAAAAAAAAAATAATAATAATTTCACGTTATTGGCTTGGCCATTAAAAAGTTACGGTCTAATCAATGGTGGGGCACCTAAGTTTCATACACTAGTGGTTCACTAATAATAACAAATATCATCTTAAAAGATTAACTATATGGATTGTCATACCAAATTTTATTCATGTTTAACAAAGCTTTCCGTTATTATAACCAAAATTATTTTTTTTTTAGAAAATCTTTGATGCAGAATACTGCCTAACGGTACATTTTCGTATTGGGCTTCCAAAATTAAAATGCGCCACTGGTGGCAGATTTCTGAACTGAGGGAAGTAAACAAAAACAATGAAATAAATGTAAGGCTATGTACATAGAAATTAATATACCGGGAGTTTATTTTATCAGTAAACATAGGGTATATCATTGCCATAGTTACGGTATGAATGTTTGACAGCAATGTATTGAAGCGTTTATTTTATGAGTAAACATAGGCGTATAACATGGGAAGCAGTTTTTGGTAAATACAAAGGTCTGGTAATAAATCAAGTTATGCTATTGAACATGATAATAGTACATTACATCTTGTACATTATTTAATATTAATTAATTTAATAATATTGTAAAAATTGCAATAAATTACAGAAATTGTCAAATAAATAATTGTTTCAGTTTTTTATTATGCAATATGAAAAGCTTTACAAATGTCTTTGGTGGCGCAGTGGTTATAACACTGGCGTCTAAAATTTTTGGTTGGGGTTCGATTCCCCGTTGGGGTAATTATTTTATTTTTTTTTACGTAAAAATTGTTGAACTTTTAAAAATCAATTTCTATATTACAATCACTTAAAAATAATAATTACATTGTAATAAATAAAGAGAAAATAATTGAGAATAATTGATTACAATAATCAAAATATTGATACAATAATAATGCATTGTATTTCGTTTGATATTAGTAAAAATAACTGAAATATAATAAATTTGTGTAGATATTATGTTTTTACTGTATTTATCAAAAGAAAAAATTCGGTGCGTTGTTATTACATCAATATTTTGATTATTGTAATCAATTATTCTCAATTATTTTCTTTTTATTTATTACAATGTTATTATTATTTTTAAATGATTGTAATATAGAAATTGATTTTTAAAAGTTCAACAATTTTTACGTAAAAAAAAAAAAAAAATAATTACCCCAACGGGGAATCGAACCCCAACCAAAAATTTGAGACGCCAGTGTTATAACCACTGCGCCACCAAAGACATTTGTAAAGCTTTTCATATTGCATAATAAAAAACTGAAACAATTATTTATTTGACAATTTCTGTAATTTATTGCAATTTTTGCACTATTATTAAATTAATTAATATTAAATAATGTACAAGATGTAATGTACTATTATCATGTTCAATAGCATAACTTGATTTATTGCCAGACCTTTGTATTTACCAAAAACTGCTTCCCATGTTATACGCCTATGTTTACTCATAAAATAAACGCTTCAATACATTGCTGTCAAACATTCATACCGTAACTATGGCAATGATATACCCTATGTTTACTGATAAAATAAACTCCCGGTATGTACAACTACAGCAATGAAATATAATCTAAATAAAGGAAATCAAATATTTTTTTATTAAAAAAAAAACAATATAATGTTAATTAAAATATGACTAAAATACTCTTAACCTACAACTGCTTACTAAAATTAACCCTATTAACTAAAATATTATTAAAACTATCACTAAATTGTTACTACAAGAAAGATCAAACTCAATTCTACCGAAATTAACAAAAAAACACTATACTACATCTCAAATTAAATTAAAAACTACGAAAATTAGTCTCACACCAATTGTACTCTTATGGAAGCCAGTGTAAAATGTACTATTCGTTTGAATTTTGACGTTTGACGTCAGCGCCATCTCTTGATAATTTGGAAGCCCAATAAAGATAGGTTTAGTTAAATCCTCTTATTTTGGGCCAAGGAATCTGTGGTTTAGCCATGTCCCCCTATTTTTGAGACACCTGTATAAAATTGCATTAATTCGTTTGTTATTCTGTTGTAAGACATTCGCGGTTCAATACAATAATAATAATTATAAATATATATTTTTGAAGGTTATTGTCTATAACAAGCCAAATCCTGTTTAACTTATTATTGATTTTATGATTTTGTTTTACAGTACGTGTTAATTATTGTAATATTGTATAAAGAATGTGAAGGACAATAATTTGGAATATAATATTAAAAAAACAACTTAAATTACAAATAATATTACCTTTAAGTATTGTTTAAAATTATATATTAATTTGATTTTAATTATGAGTTAATGATGTTGAAAACTCATCAATTATAAGGTTATTAGAAAGCTATGTATGTATTTTTATTTATATTGTTCTATTGAACTAATTTGACTAAGTATTAATAGAAGACATAACATAATACATAATGGTTGGAAAATTTATTTATGCATTATAATACACTATAGGTACTTTCTTTCACATAATAGGTGTTACCTATAACAAGTTTTTCAGTTTTCTTTTATTAGAAAATATTATATACCCAAATACTAATTTTAATAGACTATAGGCTATATAAATATTGTATTGCACTTTGCTATCGAACCGTCGTTTTATAACAAAATATTACAGAACTTTACCCAAATATTGTTTTTTATTGTATTTTTCATTGTATGAGGAAGTTTCTAAATGTCACAGATGCTTCCAATTCATTAACCAGATTGGCGGTATTTCTGATGGATATATGCATATTACCTATAATTTCAAATATTTAATTAATAAAACAATAAGAAAGATTAAATGTACTTCCCAGAAAAAGCTATCAAAATGTCACTAAAACTGTTGATTTTTGACACTGAAATCTGTCATTTACAAATTATGTTATAGAGATTTGAATTTGTCAACTGGTGTCCTTAGTGTAGTTTCGCCTACTCGACTTGTTATATCATATCCCGATATTCTATATATTATAGCGTCTCTAAAATTATAGAAGATATAATAAAAAATTTAAATGTATCAGGTGTAGAATTTTGTTCTTCAAAATTAGTAATATCAAAAATTTTCAAAAATTAATATTTGGAAGAATTTCTTTTAAAAACTACTACTTCCGGTTGTTCAATTGTTACCAAAACCTTTTCAACTCTTCCCAGGAATGTCAGATTGAGGAATTCATAGTTAAACAGGTCTTATGTCTTATAGTTTTTGAGGAATTGTCCGTCCAACATCCAGCCACACACACATACACACATCCACACACACATCCACACACACACACACACACACACACACACACACGCACACACATACACACATCCACACACACATTCATACATACATACATACACCCACACACACACACACACACACACACACACACACACACACACACACACACACATCATTGTAAAAATGTTAAAATCGTATTCTAGTGACCTTGAAACGTGCTTGTTCATTAAAATCTGGATATGTGATTTTTAGCATGATTCCAAAACCTGTCTTAGGGCCAGTTGTACAATCTCCGGTTAGAATTTTAACTGGAAGTTAAATAAACAATATTGAATCGGGTTATTGACAGCAATGATCAATGTGTCGTTTGACAACTCATTTCGTTTCAATTTTGTTTATTTAACCGACAGTTAAAATTCTAACCGGGGATTGTACAACTGGCCCTTAGCGAGATAAAAAACAGAAACCCTAGCAAAATAATCGTACAGAGTAAGATGTAATTGTGAACCTACCTTTACAATACTTCAGAACTACACAACATAAAATATAAAAGCACAACATATGCTCTTCTATGAACTATTTCAAGAATTACGTTATACAAATATTAGTTTTCTCTAAGATACCTTCATAATTGTAAAGTAAACCTCATATTTAGCTTTCTGTACTTAAGAAGTTTCTTGAGTTTGTTAAAGAATATTCTTTTAGAAAAGTAAACTAATTTTATGGATGTCTTATATGGTTTTAGAAAATACTTTCAAATAGTAAATCCTTTTATAGTATTTGAAACAAACTTGAGTCGAATTGAAGAAAGTGCATAACAGTTTTTTTACTACTAGAATTTTTTTCTGGATTTTTTTTTTCACGGAAATAATTTTAAAAATATATTATGTATATTTTTTGGCAACAGAAGAACAGCAAATGTCACATTTGGCATTTTTACCTCCCGATACCCTTTAAGGGAGGTATAAGGATCGTGCTAAAAAATAGGCACACCCAGTAATGGGTAATATGCCGTGATGATATATTTGCTATAATCATGGAAACAGCTGATATATACAAAAATCATTCTTATTGAAAGATGTCACTGTCAAGTGCAATTTACATAGTGTATGTTCGTTTTATTGATTTTATAAAATATTTTCCAAGGAATTTTCGTTATAGAATTTGTAGAAAATAGTAAATGTTACAGGGTATATAGAATCTTTTCCAAGAAACTTTTGGTATGGGATTTGTACAAAATACGTAGAATTGACGGAAGGTAATGTGTTGGCCATATCAGATTTTTTTATTATATACCTGTACATGGAGTATATTGCAGGTGTATTATTCATGATTTTCTTCTGCACAGAATACATAGATAGATGATGATGCAATCTTCATTAAAATCGTGAAGCACGAAGATTGTACGCGGAAAGCCTTAAGCAACGCATCTTCAAAAAACGTAACATTTGCTTCTTTCTTCATACATTTATTCTGTTTTTAATAATAAAATTATTGTTATCAAACAAAAAGAAAAAAAAAACAATTCATTGTTGTAATAACTTTTTTAGATTTCTTCGTTGTAATCAAACATTTTCTCAACAGAGACACTATAAACTTAGCCTTTTAATTAGACTATTTGATGAAAGAATTCTCTTTACTAAGCGTGCCACAGAGGTCACTTTTGTGCTATTTGAAAATTGTAAATTATTTTTAAATTTCAGAAACTTAATATATTCTTTAAATCAGTTGAAATTTTGATGCAATTATGTATGCCCGGATTATACAGGGTGTCTCATTTTCGATGTTTTTTTAGGGTATCCCGGGAAATATTAATGATAGAGCAAAATCGTTTGCACATTCCAGGGTCAACTTTTTGAGAAAAGTTTAATAGTCACCACAGGAATTTTCGATCTTCTTTTGTTTCTGAGCTACAGGCAAAAACTTGTTTTTCGCTCATTTCGAAAATATCTCAACTTATTTATTATGGTAGTTAGAGAAAAATTGTTTTAACAAATTTTGTACCGTTTTTTAGTCAAATAAAATGGCGTTATTAGATTTTTTGAAAACTTCATAATTCTTAAAATATAACACAAACTTATGATTTTTTAAATGGCAACCTATGTTGAAAATATTCTCATCTTTTTGCTTATTTTATAAGCTTTTCAATGATATATAACAAGTCTACATTTTTTTGTGTTACTTTATAATAAAAGATAAATTATTGATTTTTTGGGGTGAAAAAATTGAAAATAATTAAGAAACAAATGAAAAAACCATAATAGTTCGTCATTTGTTTATTTCTAATATTATTTACTTCAGTTTTACACATATTTTTAATTTATTTACTTTAAAAGCATATTAAACCAATTATTTTCGAATTGTGCCAAAGCCACTTGTGACGTCGATAAATAATAATTTAACTAATCCGAAAATAATTTGATTAGAATAATTTTGAGAACATAATTTGTAGATATGGAATCAAAATAAACAAATGATGAACTATTAAAGTTTTCTTCATTTGTTTCTTAATAATTTTCAATTTTTTCACCCCAAAAAATTAATAATTCATCTTTTATTCATGTGCAAAACAAAAGAATGTAGACTTGTTATATGTCATTGAAAAGCTTACAAAATTAGCAAAAAAGATGATACTATTTTCAACATAGGTTGCCATTTAAAAAATCATAAATTTGTGTTATATCTCAAGAATTATGAAGTTTTTATAAAATCTAGTTACGCCATTTTATTTTATTTATTTATTAAAACAATTTTTCTCTAACTAGTATTATGTTTGTGTTATATCTCGAGAATTATTAAGTTTTGAAAAAATCTAATTACATCATTCTACGTAAAAAACTGTATTAAAATTATTTAAACATTTTTTCTGTATTTCTCATAATAAGCGAGATGTGTTTTCAAAATAAGCGAAAAACGAGTTTTAGCTTGTAGCTCAAAAACAAAAGACAATCGAAAATTCCTGTGGTGCCTATTAAAGTTGTCTCAAAAAATTAGCCCATAAAGACCTACATCAATTTTCTGTAGCATGCATAACAAGAAAGTTTTTCATATACGAAACTCGAATTTGTTCCACCTGTACTTATTTTTGTTACACGCTGTATAAAATCAAAAATAACTGCTCATACTCAATATTAGAACTCTAACCAAAAAAAGTACAATGTAGACCAGTTTTAAAAGAACAATATACCGTACACCTGATAGCCAATATGTATGTAGTGTAAGCAATACGTCACGTACCACTAACTCTAATAGTAAACAATAAAACTTGTACAATTTCTGCTAGGTTAGCTTAGCTTAGCTTAGCTAGCGGCTATAGCCTATCCCATATACGTATAGAAAGCGGTGTTTGTGTAATTAACATGTTTCATTCTCTATATTTGTATTTATAGCAATGCACGTGTTGTAGCGAACAGAGGTGTACTTATTACAAATTTGCGATCAAGGTTTTTAGTTTTTATCAACGCTAAAATTGGTAACGGCAGACAGTGGTGTACGGTAAATAAACTGTGAAATTAATGCTATTGGGCTTCCAAAATTAAAATGCGCCACTGGTGGTAGATTTCTGAACTAAGTGAAGTGTACATGTACAAAGATGGTTGTTTTATTCAGGGATTGTATTTACTTGTATACGAATTTTAATACGCTTTTATCTTCGGCTATTATTGTTTTATTCTTAGTAGGATCTGAATTACTGCTAATATAAGAGGTTAGATTTTGTTTTTTAAGAAATTAATGAACAAATTAGGAGATATGCAATTTATAGGTTAAAGTTACGATGGAGTTTTCTCCGAAAATATTTACCACATAATATTATGTGGCCACTATTTATTACTTGCTGGCCTTCTACACTACACTACAATTCCCAAATCTACAAATAGTATCTAAATCTAAGCAAAGAAAATTATTCATTATGAATGAAAAGCAATTAAATAAAAGTAAAGCTATGTAGATAGAAATTAATAAATGTACAACTACGGCAGTGAAATACAATCTAAATAAAGGAAATCAAATATTTTTTTTATTAAAAGAACCAATATACTGTTAATTAAAATACGACTAAAATACTCTTAACCTACAACTACTTATTAAAATTAACACTATTAATTAAAATATTATTAAAACTATCACTAAATTGTTACTACAAGAAAGATCAAACTCAATTCTACCGAAATTAACAAAAAGAAACACTATACTAAATCCGAAATTAAATTAAAAACTACGAAAATTAGTCTCACATCAATTGTACTCTTATGGAAGCCATCGAAAAATGTACCATTCATTTGAATTTTGACGTTTGACGTCAGCGCCATCTCTTGATAATTTGGAAGCCCAATATTGAGTACAAATGAGTGGGGTTTATTTTAGTTGAGAGGATACCCAAAAATAGGAGGATTTATTTTCTGGCGCGTAGTAGGCCGCTAGTACCAACTAGTGCTGTCAAAAACCGTCGAAAATAGTAACCGGTTAACCGGCTATCGCTGAAAAATGGTTAACTGCAGTTAAACGGATAACCGCTTAATAATGGTTACCCGCAATTAACCGGCTAACCGGTAGGAACATTTTACATGCATTATAGATTAATTGCTAAAAATATAAATTTACTCTTATCTCTTATATATTTACAAAAATAATAATTTCAAGGCAGTTCATTGTCTCTGAGTTATACAGATCACTTCTCTGCCAGTTTTTGGGACGGTTTTTCCTCTGGCAAAAGGAGAGTTTTCCTGAGAAGATGCATGTTCGCCGTCCAAGTTATTACCGGGCATGCATATATTGTCTAGAAAATTGTATACATAAAAAAGGTAACATTTACGAACTTTTCTTGTTACCTTGGTTACTTGTTGTTTTTGTTTTTTCAAATTTTTATGTCAATTTCCCCTGAAGAAGGCACCAGTTTATGGTGCCGAAACGTTGGGTTTTAATAATAAATAAATAAATAAATAAATACAGAACTTAAACTAAATAATCTGATGTGGCCAACACAAAACCTCCCGCTATTGATTTTTTATTAATTTAAATACATATGGTGGGTTTATGCTCGCAAAATTTAAGAATAAAAATAAGAATAAGAATAGTGATAAAGATAAAACAGTTATAACATACGACTCGGTTTATGCTGCAGAAATAAGAATAAGGAATAAGAAATAAGAATAAGGAATAAGCCAAAGTTCGTTTACTTTTAACTTTACGCCTTATTCTTATTCCTGTAAGCGAAGAGCGCATGCGTGTCAACTGTCAAATACTTCAAACAAAAAAATTGGTCATTCACATTGACGTATTATAACTAACATTAGTTATAATACGTCAATGGTCATTCATTATTCATTCATAATAATCGGTGTTGGCGAAACATAATTATGTCAAATTTAGTGATGGATTCTCTTCTTTCCAAATTAATTGAATTAGTGCAGACAAAATAATATTTTGATTGTACTTCATTTTAACAAATTAAAAAATAATAGTAATAAAATTATAAATCTTATAAATGTCAAATCAACGCTGCTACCACTATGAGAATAATAAATGTAAATACTTTTCACTAACCTAAAAACAGTAATATCACTACTCTTATTCTTACGCTTATTCTTATAACTGGCAGCATAAACACCACTTATCGTTATGTTTAAAATTATTCTTAACACTATTCTT
Organism: Ophonus ardosiacus; assembly: GCA_943142095.1. Classification (NCBI taxonomy): domain Eukaryota; kingdom Metazoa; phylum Arthropoda; class Insecta; order Coleoptera; family Carabidae; genus Ophonus; species Ophonus ardosiacus. Next base: position 3,524,468 of record OW964840.1, read on the forward strand.
ATTTTTATTCCTATTCTTAAATTTTTCAGCATAAACCCACCTATACTTACGTATTTACTAACGCTGCAAACTGTTCCATTGCAGAAAACTATTGCTTTATTTACTATTTTCTTTTTAAAATGTCACTATTATTAATTTGAAGTGATTAGTTTTCTGACAGTGACATTTACTGTCAGTTACATTAATTTGAAATATGAACTGTGTAACAAAGGAATTATTGTGTTTATCTTAGGCTTCGCGACTAATAAAAAAAATTATTTTTAAATTTATCTGTAAAATATATAGAAAAAGTATTAATGTATTCCTGTTGAAAATTCAATAATCTTTAATTTTCATAAGACATAAAATGCGAAAAAAATGGCATTTAATGGTATTTTTTGAAGAAAAACTATTATGAGCTTCAGGTAAAGTGCCATTTCCGGTTATCCGATTTACACAAAAATCTAATGGCTTCTTTTCATATTAGAATGGGATGGAAATACAAGGTTTCAGAATTTTCTGAATGATAGTATTTGAGTTAGAGTGAAGACAAAATCCTACACATACACACACACATACACACATACAGACATCATCGTGAAAATGTTAAAATTGGATTCTAGGGACCTTAAAACTTGGTCATTTACTAAAATCTCGAAATGTGATTTTTAGCACGATCCCTATACCTCCCTTAGTCCCTTACCAAGGCTAGCGGGAGGTAAAAAGGTAGTATTATTCCAATTATTAATATGAGTTCTGAAAGATATTTTAATAATTAAAATTGAATTCTAGTGACCTCAAATCGTGCTTGTTCAGTGAAATCTGAATAAAAGATTTTCAGCATGAATCGAATACCTCTCTTAGCGAGAGGTAAAAATCAGAATTTGATATTAACACTTTGTTTCCGACATTACAAAAAGGTCGAACACGTTAAACACCGCTTACGAAAAAAATCAGACTGACCGCTTAAATGTATCCCTAAGGTGACGCTTCAGAAACAGATCCAAAAGGGTATCTATACAGTGTCCCACACTCTATGTACAGTATAGGGTCTTATGGAGTACCATGTTGCCATGTTTACCTGCTATAAATCTGCAAGATAGAAAGAGCAAAATAGATGCCCAAAAAGAGATGAAATATTCTGGGTACTTCATTGAATGTATTTATGACTGGTGTACTTTCAGTGTATCTAAACAGGAGGATGAAAAGAAAAAAAATTAAATTAAATAATGAACTGGTCAGTTTAATAATTTACAAAAAATATAAAATAATACAAATAAAAAATGTAAGTAGGATATAAAATCATAACAAGCGTAGGTAAATGAAATGAATTAACATATAAACTCTAGTCAATTTAAAGTAAATAATATAAAACATTTTTGTACTTAATTGGACATTTTACAATCGTCGTCAACAATATAAATTCCCTATGTTACATATTTCCATTCTACGAAAAGATATAAAATTAATACATATACGAGTACAATATATAGATGTAAAACAGCATAGGTGCGAAGAAAAAAATGAAATTGAATAACACACTGGTCAGTTTAATAATACATATTTTTTATTTAATTTATAACTTCTTATTTGACAATTTACTAATATTTAAGCTTGATAGAAATACTGCATATATTTTACATAGTTCATAAGTCTTTATTCTTTCTTTGTAATCTCCAATTTGAATTTATAATATTTTAAAATTCTAATTTCTAATGCATTTAATCAAGATTAGTATGCTGGGCGGTTTTAAAATATTGTATAGAAATTTTTCTTATTACAGGTACAAATAGCCCTGTATATAAAACTATTTAGACAAATATTGGGTGTATACAATAAGCCCTTGGGTAAATAAGAGACCCTCATAAAACTTAAATTGTACAGTATTAACTAATTTTGGTATAGCAATGAAAATTTATGAATGTTTCAATATTACATTACATGGAAAAATTGGCAACATGGTACAGAAAACCTCCGTAAGAATAGCATTGGCTATCTCCGCCACACTGAATATAGAGTGTGGGACACTGTATAGTAAAAACACTTACCGGGAAAAGTTGGAACTCTCGCGGCGCCATACCACCCGCCAGAAAATAAATCCAGTTATTTTTTGATCCCCCGCATATATTATTTATATTTTTCATACGAGTAATATGCGTTAAGGGACTAAAACTAGAAGTCTTAAATAATTTTAAAAATATCTCTTATTTTTCGAGTTATTCATTGTTTTCTGACTCCACATCGTCAAAATTGCTGTCGTGTCACAGAATTTCATTTGTTTGTAATAACTGACTATCAATAGGAAACAAAAGAACATAATTTTGTTTTACATATTCATTGGAAACCACACTCCTATGTGACCAAAACAATGGAGTTACGTAAAGATGAACGAAGAATACATATTAGATACATTATGTAAAATAGAAGATTGTATATACTTAGTCAAACTGTAGTTTGTACAGAGACATTGTCTTGTAATAAATAGGTACATTATGACATACTTTCTTCTTTCTTATACTATTAATAAAACAAAATCGTCTACATATGAATCCTTTAGGATCACATCCCCTGAAATGCAAAAATTTAAAGAAGCGTGCACAACTTAACGGCATTTCGTTAGTAATGTGCTGCTTCCTTCAGGTAAAATTACGGTGTATAAATATAGAAGGTGTGACAACTCCTCATTTTTGTTGACATATTGATGTTGGCGATTAGTAGATTAGAACTGCTTAAACTGATACTTATCCATTTTGAATTTCACCAAACAAAGCAATGCCCAGCTAGGAATTACTTACGTAGGCATCTGATTATTAGTTACTTTTCTGATATTATATTTGCACACGAAATAAATGAATAATTTCTATAATTCATGACATTTGTCAATTGTATTTGTCAACATTGACATTGGAAATTATGTGGAGATATTATTAATATTAAATATAAATGGCAAAATATAGAATAAATAAGACAAAAACAGAAACTGAATCCTATGATTTCAAGAAAAAAAATATGACAACCGGAACGCATATTCATGATATTTGTCTATGGCATTTTTGTAGAAATTATGAATTTAATTATATGTGAATACCCAATGTAATTTTCCAAAATATAAAATAAAGAATAAAACGACATATTCATGTATTTACTAATTAATTTTATATTATATAAACTCGTATAGGTATATAAAAATTCTGTTTTCTAATGAAAAGGACACCTTTTCCAAAACCATTTTTCATCACAGAATTCAAAACAATTTGTTCTTTCTTTTCTATCTTGTGCATGTCTTTCTATTTCTTCGTTATAGCTATCAAAATATTCAAAAAAATTGTACAATTTTCATTTTGAAGTGTCAGCTGTCAAACGTTAGGAAATACTTAGCGATTTGGGCATCGGAAAACAGATACCTAGCTAAGTAATTCCTAAATCAAAATAGGCAGTGCTTAGCGGTTGGTGAAAAAGAAATTTTGCTAGGTAATGCCTATATGGTGCACATCGGGTACATAAACATTACTTAAATTTTAGGAATCGGTGGTGAAATCGGCCATAAATCTATATAAGATATAATAAAAATTTTAAGTGTATAAATGGAGAATTTTATGTTCTTCACTATTTGTAATAACAAAAATTTCCAATAGAAGAAAAATGTTGCTAATATTTTTATAAAAATAGAATCTATGACACTTATTATCCATATTGCAACATAAAACATCCCAAAATATAATACTTTTCATTCATAATTTACTTAAAAGATTTTCGTGCTACGATTTTCTGTGACGTCATGTATCGGCTACTCACACAACGACACTAGTCACACGTACATGAACGTCACAATGTCACAAACTTCAAACGCGAAATTAAACGTCAAATCAGAGTAAACTAACCAAATATTTATAAAGCTGTCAGAGGAAAAGTGTGATCTATTCAATCTTTTTTGTTTCATAAAGATTTATTTATTTCATTAGAGAAATATTTTTAATTGCAGGTTTGTGTGCTTGATATATAATTTAATACATAAAACTCTGGAGTTCCAACTTGTGGAAACAATTTATTAAAAAACACAAAAAAACTATTTATAAACAATCTTAATTTACATTTTGTCCGCCAGGGTGAACTGGAATCGTTCAGATACATGACGTATGCGTTCATGTGACCTCATTGAGATTTGAAATTGAACCCTATTTTAAAAAAAAATTATATCTACAAAACAATGCACACAAATGGCGTGAAAATATTATTTACATATACTGTGACCGGTAGACTTCCAGGAAAAAAATAAAACAGAAAATGTGGCATGACCCCATGAAGAATTATTCTAAGAAATTACTACATCCGATTGTCCAATTGTTACCAAAACCTTTTCAGCTCTTCCTATGAATGTCAGATTGAAGAATACGTATTTAAACAGGTGTTAAATATTACGAGTGTTTTTGAGAACACGTCCTTCCCACACACACACACACACACACACACACACACACACACACACACACACACACACACACACACACACACATACACCATCATCATCGTAAAAATGTTAAAATCGGATTCTAGGGACCTTAAAACGTACTTTTAATTACAATCTGGATATGTGATTTTTAGCATAAATCTTCTATATTTATACAGCGTGGGTAAAATACAATAACAAATATAATAAATATGTAGTCAAGACATGTTTACAAAATTATGGTAACATGAATCAACAGTTTTTAAAAAAACACAAATGACATTGATTGAAAATTATGAAAGGACAAGAAGTAACCACGACGTATTAAACTCAAAACCTGTGTTTGCATTAAACTTATTAGGAGATTTTTTAATTTTCTATTGCTTATCTAATCCTTCTCATTCAGTGATTTCTTCATAAATGTGTTTGTCCTGTTGGTTTTTATAATTGAATAAATCTTTTCCACCTTTCGAAATCCTTGGCCAGAGAGTTTTTCTCTCGATGTTCGTTTCTTCTTCACTCACGGAAACTTTTGTTTAATGTTTAGTTATTCCTATATTAGCAATGACACCATAAACTGCAATGAGCGTAGTTCACCTTGAGCTGGGTATTGTGTTCTGTTGTGTTATATACACCTGTGCAATTACTAAGAGCGAAAGGTCACAAAAATCTAAACGTGATGCTGCGAGTTAGAATATTGTTAGATGCTTGCTTAGTAAGTAACCGACAACTTCGTTGGGCTTTCGTGTGCTTACCTGTGGATAAATATGTAATCAACTCGTAAAGAATAAAATATTCTTTAATATTTAAAAATATTATTGGCCGATTTCACCTCCGATTCCCAAAATTTAAGTAAAGCCTATGTTCCCGATGTGCACCACTCACCACATAAACATCCTATCAAAATTTCGTTTTCGCCAACCGCTCGCTAAGCATTGTCTATCTTGATTTAGGAATAGGCTATTCCACAATATTTTTTTTAAATTTTTTTCTTGAAGTACATAAAAATATAAGACCACATGTGAAAGTCCGAATTAAAAATTCCTCCAAATATGCGAGATATTAAGGGCCGAATTTTAAATTACCTTTGTGACGTAGGTAATGTGGATATCCCAGAAGTAAACAAACAGTGGTTCACAAGCCACGAAAAAATGTTAAACAAACTATAAAATAATGTATATTTAAATTGTAATGTTATAATTCATTATTAGCGACATCAAATAAATTATTATACTAAATTTATTTCACTTTTTTTTCTCATTTTATAAAAATAAAGAAATTAGAACGTCACCCGAAAACAGCAACCGAACAGATCCGACACACCCGAAGAAGTATATTCTTAGTTAGGGCGGGTCTTCTCAAAACCGGAGGTCATACTTGGATCCTATTTGTTCAAACACTCGTATACATGTCCTGCATCATCAAAAGCAAAACTCCCCGTGTCTTCTAGAAGAAATAATTTATAATAAAAGAAATATGGTTTTCCTTATCCTTTAACTATTATCATTCATGTTTTCAATAAACTTTTATTATTTTTGATTACTGTGGAATAGCCTATTAGCTATACTCTTTTGTTTAAGTGGCTCAAAAGCAGGGATGGTACCCATAAAAAATATCGGTGTGGGTTACGGTTTCGGTCAGCGTGAAAATAAAAATTCTGTTTTGATTTGGGTTTCGGTTTTTATACAGCAATCGGTTTTGGTATACCGGTTTTACTATAAGGGTTTCGGTTTTGCAAAAGTAATTTACAAGAATAATAATATTATTAATTTTGATTGAACAATTAATTATTATAATGATGCAAAAAGTGTCCACAAACACGTATACAAAGTTTTACAACAATCAATTTTAATGGGAAGCAAATATTCAAAATATACTAATTTCCCATGTTAAATGCCTATGTAAATGTAACATCTAACGGATTTCGAGCGCCGCCCGATTGAGGTACTACGTTGAAAATTGAAATACGTTTCGACGAAAAAAAATATGTTTATACTTTTTTATAGATAAGTATTTTAATAATAAAAATTTACAATATTTAACAACTAACAAGAGACCTGTATATAATGCGGTTAACCGATAAATAAAAACGGATTTTGCTTTCGGTCCCGGTTTTGTATCTGTTTCGAATTTCGGTACAGGTTTCGGTTTCGGTTCTCATATTTTTCCGGTATTTTTTGGTTAATGGTTTCGGTTCAGGTTTCTCTTACCATCCCTACTCAAAAGTGACCCCTGTGGTGCACTCTTCACTCCAGTAATGAGTGTTCGTGAAGTGACGCCTAGTAAACGCCCGCACGGTACAAATATATCATCATTACCGATATCTGTGACAAAGCAGATTGGCAGAAATGGGTAATATGCCGTGATAATATATTTATTTTAATTTTTTACCTCCCGCTACCCTTGGTAAGGGAGGTATAGGGATCGTGCTAAAAATCTCATATCGAGATTTTAGAAAATGACCACGTTTTAAGGTCCCTAGAATCCATTTTTAACATTTAACGATGATGTCTGCATGTGTTTATGTGTGTGTGTGTGTGTATGTATGTGTGTGTGTATGTGTGTGTGTGTATATATATATGTGTATGAATTTTGTTTTCGCTCTAACTCAAATACTGTCATTCAGAAAATTCTGAAACCTTGTATTTCTACCCTATTCTAATACGAAAAGAAGCCATTAGATTTTGGTGTAAATCGGATAAACGGAAATGGCACTTTACTTGAAGCTCTTAATGGTTTTTTTCAAAAAATACCATTAAATGCCATTATTTCGCATTATGTCATTATGAAAATTATAGATTATTGAATTTTGTACAGGTATTCATTAATACTTTTTACCTCCAGCTACCCTTGGTTAGGGAGGTATAGGGATCGTGCTAAAAATCACATATCGAGATTTTAGTAAATGATCACTTTTTAAGGTCCCTAGAATCCAATTTTAACATTTTCGCGATGATGTCTGTATGAGTGTATGTGTGTGTGTGTGTATGTGTATGTATGTGTATGAATTTTGTCTTCGCTCTAACTCAAATTCTATCATTCAGAAAATTCTGAAACCTTGTATTTCTATCCTATTCTAATATGAAAAGAAGCCATTAGATTTTGGTGTAAATTGGGTAACCGGAAATGGCACTTTACCTGAAGCTCATAATGGTTTTCCTTCAAAAAATACCATTAAATGCCCTTTTTTCGCATTTTATGTCTTATGAAAATTAAAGATTATTGAATTTTCTACAGGAATACAATAATACAAAAGCGAAGCGATAAACAAACTCGAGCGATGTAATTTACTTAGTTATTAATTTGTTTTTAGTGATAAGATTGTGACCGACAACTTTATTGGAAATAATTTTGTCTATCTTAGATGTACCTACTATTCGTAAATACTTGAACCGGTGTTTTTCCTTGTAAAAATGTTATTAAAATAAATTAACACGCTCTATCGACTGGTACAGTAAAATTAACAGGTTCCTATTTAAAAAAAATTACGCGGACAAGCGTAACTCAAAAACAATGGGGTATGTGACTAAATTTTGATTTTTACATATATGATACTAGACCAAAAAATAAAATACCCGTATTTTTTTAAATTGATTAATTATTCGTAGTTTTCGAGAAAATAATTGTTAAAACTCTGGAGAAGGGATCTGTGACGTCAGTAAGGTAGAATGATAGAAGAAGACAGTTAGACTGAGATAGATATATTGTGGTAGGCGAAAGTGACAGCAGGTATCACGTCCGCCATTCTATAACCTATCACAACATATCTATCTCAGTCTAACTGTCTTCTTCTACCATTCTACCCTACTGACAACACAGATCCCTTCTCCAAGACATTAAATTGCTAATAACAATATTATTACAAACTAATGTTTAGCTTTTATTATAGTGATAATCTATAGAGGTTTGTCAGGTTTGTTTTTATACAGGGTGTCTCTTAAATAGGGGGACATGGCTTAACCACAGATTCCTGAGGCTAAAATAAGACGATTTAACCAAACTTGCTTCTACCGGAAAGTGTACCATTTAGCCAGAATTCTGCTTCAAAGTTCTTTGAAAAAAAATTAATTTTGCTTATAATAATCGGACGCTTTATTCGATTTGGATGAAATTTGGTATGACAGTTTATATGGTTATAAGTCATCTTTTAAGGTGATACTTGTTATTAATAGTGAACCACTAGTGTATGAAACTTAGGTGTCCCAACATTAATTAGACCGTAACTTTTTAATGGCAACCCCGAAAACGTGAAATTATTTTTCTTCAGAAAGATACATTCAATAGTAAACTTTTCTCTCTCTGTCTAATTTGTGATATCTGTTACGGTTCACTCAGAAAAAAATAAAATCCGAGTGTCTGCATTGCTAAATTTTTAAAATAAATTTAATCTAGCGGTCTATCCAAATGTCAAACAAGTAATTTTTAATGACAGTAACGAGTTGTCAATCTTAACAACTTGTTTAGGAGTAAGCTGAGATATGTAATCGTCTTATTTATAATAATGGTAGTAAAATATTATTAGGCCGAACAAACGGATGTTATTAATTTTAGAATATTGCGAAGAAAATTTTTGACAACCCGTAAAACAATTGTAACTGTCATTAAAAATTACTTGTTTGACATTTGGATAGACTGCTGGATTAAATTTATTTTAAAAATTTAGCAGTGCAGACACTCAGATTTTATTTTTTTCTGTGTGAACCGTAACAGATATCACAAATTACACAGAGAGAGAAAAGTTTACTATTGAATGTATCTTTCTTAAGAAAAATAATTTCATGTTTTCGGCATTGCCATTAAAAAGTTACGGTCTAATTAATGTTGGGACACCTAAGTTTCATACACTAGTGGTTCACTATTAATAACAAGTATCACCTTAAAAGATGACTTATAACCATATAAATTGTCATACCAAATTTCACCCAAATCGAATAAAGCGTCCGATTATTATAAGCAAAATTAATTTTTTTTCGAAGAACTTTGAAACAGAATGGGGGATTACACCATTTTTTTTTTATAATTTCATCTGAAAATATTAGGAAAACTAAGACTATTGATGAAAATCCGGTGAAAAAATTCCTATTAATAAGCGAGTTATGGTCTCCCGAATTTTGAAAAGATTGACGTGACGTCACATTTATGTGTTTTTATATCAAACTGTTTTCATCATGGACCTAAATGTTCTTGAAATATATGCTATTTTAAGTTATATTTACATAAAAATAAATGAATATTATAACACTGTATAAGTCTACATACTTTATAATTACAGGTGTATATAAATTATTAAGTTTAATGCAAGAAATTTATGTTAAAATAAAAACTGTTGAAAACTGCTGTACAGGAATGTTAGCCCCTCCTTTCGAATTTGAATTTCTTAACTTCCATTGGTAGTAACCTCCACCTCCTAATACGCTATTTGTTATGCATGTATAGGTGGTCTCTTGGTCGCCAATCAAAATATTTTCATATTAGTGTCGAAGCGCTATAACAAAAAACCCTTTATTTCCGAAATATCTCAATTATACCATTTCATTTTTTTATTAATATTCATTATTCAGCATATACATTCGTAGTTTTTTACTATTTTCCTTTAATTCGATTGAGCCATAATCCCCCATTCTGGCTAAATGGTACACTTTCCGGTAGAAGCAAGTTTGGTTAAATCGTCTTATTTTAGCCTTAGGAATCTGTGGTTAAGCCATGTCCCCCTATTTAAGAGACACCCTGTATATTATGACTAATATATTGAAATTCGATTATGGTCACATACCCCATTGAAGAAAAAAAAATTCAAGTATTCTCAAATGTAGATCAAAATTTCTTAAAAAACTTTTGTATTGAACATAATTTCCTAAAATGAATATTAACGACAATAAATCGCCGTCTCCATACTTTTAACTAACCCTGTATACTGTTCGTAGCATTACATTAATATGCCACCGCATACTATCAAATTGTATGTCTATATATTTGAGAACAAGAGATGGAGCAATTAATTTACATCGTGTAAACTTTCCTGCGATTTTGAATAATCTGATTCGTTGATCAGATAAGCTAAATTCTTAAAAAAAAAATGAGCCTATGTCCAATTCGTTAAGCATTTCCTAACGTTTAACAGCTGATACTTTGAAATTAAAATTGTACAATTTTATTGAATATTTTGATAGATACCTTCCTTACCTACGAATATAGAGCATGGAAAGTAAAGAAAAAAATAATGAATCATACTTTTCGATTCTGAAATGGCGTTAAAACTTTCTTTCCAATTCAAGTGCAATGTCATTTATATTTACTTATTCAAAACGCGTAAGCATTAACTAGATTTGTAGGTTATTGTCACTTGAACGTTTATTTATGACCTCATTTTTATAGGAAAGACGTAGGTATACCCATATTATACTTTCATTTAGGAGAAGATGAAAACGTTAATTTTGTTCCAGTTTTACATTTTATGAAAACAAACAATATGTAACAATTAATAAACAGCAAATTTTGTAATTGTTACATTATACAGCAATTTAGTAATAAACCAAGTGTATAATTTTATTTTTGCAGTAATGAATTAAATGACAAGAAAATTTTAATTTAAAATTTCACTTGTAAGAAGTAAATAAACATTATGTTAACCTAAGAACCGTAAAATAAAAACATTGCTAATGGTAGAGAAAGTATATAATTCTAATCTCATTTATATTGTTATAATCAAACTTTTTTATTGTTATAATCAACAATTATATTAATATATCTGATGTAGCCAGCACAATACCTCTCGCCAATTTCATTTTACGAGGTGTGGCAATGGGGTCCTACCACATTTTCCAATTTTTTTTTTTTTCTGAAAGTATACTTAAAACCACTCACAGAAATATATATTTTATGTCACATAAGTTTCTAGTTTTACAGAAATAATTTTTTAAATTTTATATTAAATTTCAAACGACGTCATGGGTTTGCGACCGTGACCGTAGTCCCTCCTGTCGAATAAAAATGGAACTACGTTTGACGTTTATGTTATTTGACTTGAAAGCAAACGTGACAGCAAGTTATTTTGTATTCGTGCTTTTGTTTTTATTGTATATTGAATCATTTGATTATGGAAATTAATCTTGAGGTTTAGAAATACGAACAAAAACTTTATTTTTGCTTCTCAACGAGATGTTCTCGCAAGACGGCACAGAACAATATTATACAACCATGGTAATATCTAAATCACACATAATTTGTATTTATTAGAACATTTCGTTATTTGTACTTACATTTAAACAAAAACAACTTGTTGCAAAGATATTTACTTTGAAAATGTTGGTTATGTTCGAAAAATGTGACATCTCTGCGCTGCGCTGACATTCATGTACAGTACGTGTACGAGTACATGTGTGCGTGACTATCATTGTATGTGTGTACAAACCCATGACGTCACAAAATAATACAAAGAAAATCATGAATGAAAAGTATAAGAATATTACATATTTTTCATGTGTATATGTATAAAATGATGTAATTTTTTTAATTATATAAAAAAAATCAATATATATTTTTTTTTGTATGACCCCATTAAATAACGAGATTTTTTTTCCGGCTTCCCTGTAAATTTGGCAACATTGCAGGCTATGTCATATTAATTTGTCATCTTCCCTCCATCCACTGTTAAAATTTCAAGATAATTAGGCGAACCGTTCGGCAGTAGCCTTTGATTGAAGTTAACTACTTTCTCATACTCCACCGGTATTATGTCAGTGTCAATATGAAATTCACACATACACACACACATTCACGGACATCATCGTAAAAATGTTATAATCGGATTATAGGGACCTTAAAACTTGCTTATTCACTAAAATCTGGTTATGCGATTTTTAGCATGATTCTAATACCTCTCTTAGCGAGAGGTAAAAATCTGATGTAGCCAACGCCCAACACAATACCTTCCGCTATTTCATTTTTATTAATTTAAATACATACTTTCATTATTTACTAATGCTTCAAACTTTATTAAGTTTCTTTACATACAGGGTGTATCAAGATAATGGAACAGTACATTTTATTCGTGTATGTGAAAAGAGACAGAAAAAAGTGATTAAGATTTTTTGTAAGGCATAGAGGGGGACACATTTTATCATAAACATTATTATTTTGAATCCAGTGGTACTCAAACTATAGGGCAATATTATATTTTTTACCTTCCGTCACCTTTAGGTGAGGAAGGTATTGTCTTTGGTCAAAAAATTCGGTGGTGAGTTTTTAATGAATACGCACGTTTTAGGGTCCCTACAATACGAATTTATTATTAATTATTATTTTTAAGATGATTGTATGTATGTATGTATGTATGTATGTATGTATGTATGTATGTATGTATGTATGTATGTATGTATGTATGTATGTATGTATGTATGTATGTATGTATGTATGTATGTATGTATGTATGTATGTATGTATGTATGTATGTATGTATGTATGTATGTATGTATGTATGTATGTATGTATGTATGTATGTATGTATGTATGTATGTATGTATGTATGTATGTATGTATGTATGTATGTATGTATGTATGTATGTATGTATGTATGTATGTATGTATGTATGTATGTATGTATGTATGTATGTATGTATGTATGTATGTATGTATGTATGTATGTATGTATGTATGTATGTATGTATGTATGTATGTATGTATGTATGTATGTATGTATGTATGTATGTATGTATGTATGTATGTATGTATGTATGTATGTATGTATGTATGTATGTATGTATGTATGTATGTATGTATGTATGTATGTATGTATGTATGTATGTATGTATGTATGTATGTATGTATGTATGTATGTATGTATGTATGTATGTATGTATGTATGTATGTATGTATGTATGTATGTATGTATGTATGTATGTATGTATGTATGTATGTATGTATGTATGTATGTATGTATGTATGTATGTATGTATGTATGTATGTATGTATGTATGTATGTATGTATGTATGTATGTATGTATGTATGTATGTATGTATGTATGTATGTATGTATGTATGTATGTATGTATGTATGTGTGTGTGTGTGTGTGTGTGTGTGTGTGTGTGTGTGTGTGTGTGTGTGTGTGTATGTGTGTCCGTGTGTGACAAATTTTTCTTCGACGATAACTCCAATACTATAATTCTAAAATTTATAATTCTTTCGTATGCCTCTTTTGTACAGCCATATGAAGAGTTGATTAGATTTTGGTTATAATTGATCTACCGGAAGTACCCTTATTTGAAGATTTTAACAGTTTTTCTTAAAAAAACGCAGTTAAATATTATTTTTTCACATTTTGTTATTATATTTATTAAAGAAAATACTCTTCTCTGTATGGTTTGATTATTCATTTTCCTTCATATTCAATAGATGTAGAGTTAAAGCATTATAAAGAAATTAATTTTCAAAAATTAGTCAGCTTTGCTATTTATCATGGAAACAGCTGATACATTCAAAATTGACAGATGTGTGTTGCAAGTGCAAAACCAAAACTGGAAAGTATGGGATGAAAAATTAGTATTTCATAGTGGTCCTCTCAAGTGACATGCAGTGAAAGGCTAAAAAGAAGATGGAAGGACTGTATCGCAGAAGACTTGAGAAAGGCAGGACTGTGTGAAGAAGATGCGTTGGACAGGAATGAGTGGAAGAGAAGAGGAAACAGCGACCCCTAATAAAATAGGGGAAAGCTGAAGCAGAAAGTAAAATGTGTCAAGTGCATTTTTCTTAGTGTATGTTTATGTCATAATTTTATTATAAAACCTTTTCAAATGAACTTTTGGTATGAAATTTGTAAAAATTGTATGTGTTCGTGTTCGATTTTACATGATATTATATAGAAACTGTTCCACAGTCCTTTTGGTATGGGATTTGTGCAAAATACATCGAAATGACGGAAGGTCTTGTGCTGGCCACAACAGATTTTTTTAAAATGGCATTATATGTATTTTATTAACTCATTAAATAGAGAATTTTGTTCTGAATTCAACGATATAATAATATTTCTATACGTTAGTTAATAGTTATATGTTTGAAACTATCAGAGCTGAGCGCATGCGCAGTACAACAGTACCTACGTCAAACTGTTGCAAATGGGCTTCCAATTTACAATGCGCCACTGGTGGCAGATTTCTGAACTGAGTGAAGTGTACATGTACAAAGGTGGTTGTTTTATTCAGGGATTGTATTTACTTGTAAACGAATTTTAATACGCTTTTATCTTCGGCTATTATTGTTTTATTCTTAGTAGTATCTGAATTACTGCTAATATAACAAGTAAGTTTTTGATTTTTAAAAAATTAATGAACAAATTAGGAGATATGCAATTTATAGGTTAAAGTTACGATGGAATTTTCTCCGAAAATATTTACCACATAATATTATGTGGCCACTATTTATTACTTGCTGGCCTTCCACCATATTTCTAGATCATACATTACAATTCCCAAATCTACAAATAGTATCTAAATCTAAGCAAAGAAAATTGTTCATTATGAAAGAAAAATAATTAAATAAAAGTAAAGCTATGTATAGATAGAAATATATGTACAAGTACGGCAATGAAATACAATCTAAATAAAGGAAATCAAATGTTTTTTTATTAAAAAACTAATATACTGTTAATTAAAATATGACTAAAATACTCTTAACCTACAAATACTTACTAAAATTAACCCTATTAACTAAAATATTATTAAAACTATCACTAAATTGTTACTACAAGAAAGATCAAACTCAATTCTACCGAAATTAACAAAAAAAAAAAACACTACCAAATCCGAAATTAAATTAAAAACTACGAAAATTAGTGTCACACCAATTGTACTCGTATGGAAGCCAGCGAAAAATGTACCATTCGTTTGAATTTTGACGTTTGACGTCAGCGCCATCTCTTGATAATTTGGAAGCCCAATAGTTATATTCCAAATCTAAATTTCAAATTTGTAAATCGTTCATAAAACATCGTATCCGTTTTAAGTGAGTTATATTTTAAAATCTAAATTATAAATTTTAAATTCGTAAAGTAAACTCATAATAAACCAGCCCTTACACACGGAATAATTTTAAATACATGAATTTGTAAAATATGACAAAACGCTTGTAATTTATAAAATTCAGATATACCGTGTACTACTTGTCTATCGTTTTACACTTCGTTGTCGAAGTTCGAAGCCGATTATAAGTGAAAGCACGAACCTTGATACATCATGCTTACAATAACAACAGTTACTTGAGGATGCTATCTTAAACCAGGTTTAATTTTGCCCGCAGCAATAATGTAATTCATAAACAGGTGTTCCGATGAAAATACTGAACGGACGAACAAAGAAGACAAACTGTAGACGAACCGAGTAGATTTTTATAGTTTATTGAAAGATAAAAGTAGTATATCGAGTGTCTACTTGAAATCCGTAATATATGGAATACAATATTTTTATTTATTTTTTTCATTTTGCTGTAGTTTCCGACCTATTAATTTTAGAGAAAAGTAAATAAATAAATGTTGTGGCCAGCACAAGACCTCTCGCCATTTCCAAATTAGGCTATATAAGTATTGTATTGCACTTCACTTTCGAACCGTCGTTTTATAACAAAAAATTACAGCACACATATAATTCTGATTATATCTATTTTTCATTGTATGAGGATATTTCTAAATGTCAATTTTACCTATAATTTCAAATATTTAATTAATAAAACAATAAGAAAAATTAAATATACTTCCCAGAAAAAGCTATCAGAATGTCACTAAAACTGTTGATATTTGACAATGACATGTGTCATGTTATAAACATTGGAATTTGTCAACTGGTTTCCTTAGTGCCTTGGCCTCTGCGATTAGTTTACTCTATAAATTATAGTGTCTTTATCGTTTATATCTAAATCTATAGAAGATATAATAAAAAAAATTAAGTGTATTAGTTGGAGAATTTTATGATATTCAATATTTAATATAAAAAACTCCCAAAAAATTATATTTAGAAGAATTTTTTTTAAGAAACTACTACTTCCGGTTATTCAATTGTTACCAAAACCTTTTCAGCTCTTCCCAGGAATGTCAGATTGAAGAAACTGCAGTTAAATATTTTTTGAGCCTTATAGTTTTTGAGGAATCGTCCCTCCAACATCCATACATACACACACACACATCCACACACACACATGCACACAGACATCATTTTAAAAATGTTATAATCGGATTCTAGGGACCTGAAATCGTGCTTATTCAATAAAATCTGGATATGCGAATTTTAGCATGAATCCAATACCTCTCTTAGCGAGAGGTAAAACTCTGATGTGGCCAACACAAAACCTCCCGCTATTTAATTTGTATTAATTTAAATACATTCGTATTTACTAACGCTGCAAACTGTTCCATTGCAGAAAACTATTGCTTTATTTACTATTTTTTTTTTTAAATGTCACTATTATTAATTTGAAGTGATTAGTTTTTTGACAGTGACATTTACTGTAGTTACATTCATTTGAAATATGAACTGTGTAACAAAGGAATTTTGTTTATCTTATGCTTCGGGACTAATAAAAAATAAATTAAAAAAAGTATTAATGTATTCCTGTAGAAAATTCAATAATCTTTAACTTTCATAAGACATAAAATGCGAAAAAATGGCATTTAATGGTATTTTTTGAAGAAAAGCCATTATGAGCTTCAGGTAAAGTGCCATTTCCGGTTATCCGATTTACACCAAAATCTAAAGGCTTCTTTTCATATTTAAATAGGGTATACATACAAGGTTTCAGAATTTTCTGAATGATAGTATTTGAGTTAGAGCGAAGACAAAATCCATACACATACACACACACACACACACACACACACACACACACACACATACACACATATACATACATACATACATACATACATACACACACACACACACATACAGACATCATCGTGAAAATATTAAAATTGGATTCTAGGGACCTTAAAACCTGTAGAAAATTCAATAATCTTTTATTTTTATAAAGACATAAAATGCGAAAAAATGGCATTTAATGGTATTTTTTGAAGAATACCCATTATGAGCTTCAAGTAAAGTGCCATTTCCGTTTATATGATTTACACCAAAATTTAATGGTTTCTTTTCATATTAGAATAAGGAAGAAATACAAGGTTTCAGAATTTTCTGAATGATAGTATTTGAGTTAGAGCGAAGACAAAATTCATACACATACACACATGCAGACATCATCGTAAAAATGTTAAGTTAAAACTGTATTCTAGGGACCTTAAAACTTGGGTATTTACCCTATATCTCCCTTACCAAGGGTAGCAGGAGGTAAAAAGTTGTTCAGAATTAAAAACTACTCAATATGGTACTAATATTAATCACAATTTCTTTTTATTTTACAAAATAAAAAACGCAATTTAAAATTCATAATTTACAGCATATTTCACAGTGCCATTGAATTACTGATGTTTAATTTTTTATTTGATAGAACTCATAATTCTACTCTTGTCAATAAATAATTTTATATAATTATTAAAAGTATAATTAAACGCAAAAAGAAAGTACAAAATGATTCATATGAATGGTACATTATTATAACATTCAAAATTAATTGTATTAATAATATGTCAAAAGTTAAATGTCAAAAACAAATAAAACATTAGTAATTCAATAGCACTCTAAAATATGCTGTAAATTGCGAATTTTATGGGGTCCCGTGACCGCGTGCCTGAGTGTCTGGTCGCGAACCCGGGGGAACCGGGTTCGATCCCGACAAACGCCAAATATTTCCAATTTTAAATGGCACAAAAGTGACTCCTGTGATGCACTCTCCACACCAGCTATGAGTGCTCGTGAGGTGACGCCTGGTAAGCGCCCATGCGGTAAAATATATCGTCATCATTACCGATGTCTACATGTGTTGTAGATACTGGCACACCCAGAAATGGATAATATGCCGGGATATATTTATTTATTTATTTATATTATAAGAAATTTAGCCAAGTCAAAAACTCACTCAAAATAGTTATTTTCGTAACAAGTTATGAAAAATACCAAATATCACTCGACTGTAAATTGACGCACGACGCGTAGCGGAGTGCAAGTCAATACAGTCGAGCTAAGTTATTTGTATTTCATACAAGTTATGAACATTAATTTTTAGATGAGCATAAATAATGGAGTATTACGGCTCAATCGAATTAAAGGAAAATAGCAAAAAAATACGAATGTATATGCTGAATAACGAATATTAATAAAAAAATGAAATGATATAATTGAGATATTTCGGAAATAAAGGGTTTTTTGTTATAGCGCTTCGACACTAATATGAAAATATTTTGATTGGCGACCGAGAGACCACCTGTACATGCATTACAAATAGCATGTTAGGATGTGGGAATTACTACCAATGGAAGTTAAGAAATTCAAATTCGAAAGGAGGGGCTAACATTCCTGTACAGCAGTTTTCAAACAGTTTTTATTTTAACATAAATTTCTTGCATTAAACTTAATAATTTAAATACACCTGTAATTATAAAGTATGTAAATTTATACAGTGTATTAATATTCATTTATTTTTATGTAAATATAACTTAAAATAGCATATATTTCAAGAACATTTAGGTCCATGATGAAAACAGTTTGATATAAAAACACATAAATGTGACGTCACGTCAATCTTTTCAAAATTCGGGAGACCATAACTCGCTTATTAATAGGAATTTTTTCACCGGATTTTCATCAATAGTCTTAGTTTTCCTAATATTTTCAGATGAAATTATAAAAAAAAAAATGGTGTAATGTATACATATAGCCAGAAAATAATGACATAGTAACATAGCAACCGTGTCAACTATTACGATATGAAATATATCGTAACACTAATGTCATAAGTTCAACTTTCAGTGTTAGGATACTACGTTGATATGTCATACTTATCACAATGGTCGTCTAAAATGAACTTTCAAAGACTTAAAATGGGATTTATACTATAAATAGAGATGCAACAATACAAATATTGATTACAACAATGAGAAAAAATAGCAATCAAAATTTATGTAACCATCAAATTTGTGTTTGGTCTTAAAAGTGGATCAAGTCTTTGTGAAAAACAAAAAAAAGGAACAAAGAAACAACAGGAAATGCCTCTACGGTACACTAATTTTGCTAAATAACATATGCTCTCAAAATACGGACATTCAACTCATTATAATTAAATAAATCATGAATGTATGACAATAAAAACTGTGTTTATCTTCAAACATATAACTACACTGTTGTACATGTCATTTATATGTACAATCCAATATAATGAAGTACGTCGAATTATCAATAATGTTTGTATTGAACAGTAAAAGAACAGTTAATAATGATTCTCACGTTTTTTTTACAATTTTTCAAAGGAAATAATTAAGTTTGTAATAAACTCCGTTATTTAACAATAACATCTTGTGACGTTGTATTGTTTACGAGTATAATTTCCGGATTTATACAGGGTGTTCAGGATAAATTGTCCAACATGGGGATCCCGAGATCTATGGGCTATCGGGCGAATAAAGCGGTTTACGTCATCGTTTAGGGATTTTTGAATTTTCTTTTTTTACCTCCCGCTACTCTTGGTAAGGGAGGTATAGGGATCGTGCTAAAAATCTCATAGCGAGATTTTAGTAAATGACCACGTTTTAAGGTCCTTAGAATCCATTTTTAACATTTTCACGATGATGTCTGTATGTGTGTATGTGTGTATGTGTGTATGTGTGTATGTGTGTGTGTGTGTGTGTGTGTGTGTGTGTGTGTGTGTATGTATGTGTGTATGTGTACGAATTTTGTTTGCACTCTAACTCAAATAATATCATTCAGAAAATTCTGAAACCTTGTTCTAATAGGAATAGAAGCCATTAGATTTTGGTGTAAATCGGATAAACGGAAATCGTACTTTACTTGAAGCTCATAATGGTTTTTCTTCAAAAAATACCATTAAATGTCATTTTTTCGAATTTTATGTCTTATGAAAATTAAAGATTATTGAATTTTCTACAGGAATACATTGATACTTTTTCTATATATTTTACAGATAAATTTAAAAATAATTTTTGTTATTAGTCGCGAAGCCTAAGATAAAAACTATTTCTTTGTTACACAGTTCATTTTTTAAATGAATGTAACTGACAGTAAATGTCACTGTCAGAAAACTTATCACTTCAAATTAATAATAGTGACATTTTAAAAAGAAAATAGTAAATAAAGCAATAGTTTTCTGCAATGGAACAGTTTGCAGCGTTAGTCAATACGTAGGTAGGTATGTATTTAAATTAATAAAAATTAAATAGCGGGAGGTTTTGTGTTGGCCACATCAGATTTTTATTATTATTATTATTATTATTATGTAATTGACACCTTTAATAGAAATAATTATATTTGGATATATTATTATTAAGTAAAATTTTGTAAATTTTTGCAAAATGACCTTTGATTATATTTTTTTAATATTGGTAATTCCGAACATGTATATTACTAAATATTATATGTCTATATTATACTTCTCAACCTGTATTGTGATTTAATTTTGTTTTTGGTTTCGTTGTTCATTGACAAAATATCAAATGCTCTGTCATGTCAAATTCAAGAGCTTGTAGTTAATTTATTGACTTATTTTGAAAATGATAATAATTAATAAGTAATAATTTGAAAATTAAATCTATATGTACAGCGTGTGGCAAACGCTATACGCAATGTACAGAAACAGTGAGAAATTGTATGGTATGCAGTATTCTGTATTTTTTAAAGATCTCACATAATACTAGATAGTTTCTTGTATATACTACACGAATGAAGTATTTATAACGGCGTAAGCAGTATCGTTCAGAATATTTTAAATAAAATAGGATTTATCTGGAAAAAATTATACCTGACGTGTTACCTTTTTAAGAAAGATTTGGATTTATGAAGGCAACCCACAAATCATATTTTAATCCGTTTTACATGCTCATGTAAACTTTTTAACATATGACGTCATTGTTTCTAGTGATATTGTATTTATGACGTAAACCGCTTGATTCGCTGGATCGCCCATATAGTGACTGGATATACCGAGTTCATTTTATCAGTAAACATAGGGTATATCATTTCCATAGTTACGCACGGTATGAATGTTTGACAGCAATGTATTGAAGCTTTTATTTTATGAGTAAACATAAGTTTTTTTGTAAATACAAAGTGTCCGCCTGAAAATCAAGCCATGCTATTGAACATAATAATAGTGCATTACATCTTGTATATTATTTAATATTAACTATTTTAATAATATTGCAAAAATTGCAATAAATTACAAAATTTGTCATATAAATAATTGTAATACCGCAGCCGTACTCTTTATTAATAAAAATACCCGACCTTTTGTGGAATAAACCCTTGTTTTTTTACCTAATGACTGGATTATTGGAGAAATTTATATTTCAGTTTAGTTAATCTGTTATACATAATGATCACGGTTTTAACTAAAACGCTGTTTTAAGAAATATCAAATGGGGTCCTATACCATAGTCATATATTAACTATCTTAAATAAGAAGACGAAAATATACATAAATTAATGAGTATTAGTGAAAAATTTTTCTTTAAATATTGACTAGGTCACAAACTATAAGCGATTGAAGCTGATTACTAATTGGGTAAGACGCGTTAGGTACTAAGAATTTGATTGGTCGCCTGATTTTAAAAAGGAGATTCGCGCGTCTGCAACGGTCACCTTTAAAAGAATATGAAATGTCATGTTGTTCCATAACCTAACAAAACATTTAACAAGTTTGTGTTTGATGAATTTGTTTAATTATAACATCTAGTAATATTAACAATAATAATATATTTATAATTAAATCAATTTGTAATATTAATTAAATTAATAATAATATTAGTTAAATTAATATTGAAACTTCAAAACAGGCCAACACTGGTGCCATCCGTCATCATGCTTTGTATAATAATATTGTCAAACTGTTTCAATGTTCTATAGTTTATTAAGAAAAAAAGGTTATTATTTACGTTATTTATACTTAATAATAATTTCTTCATGAATATAACGTATAAGTTTTTATTTACAAACATTTCAGCTATGCAAACATGAAAAAAATTGTTCCCTCTATAACTAACAGTTTGTCCCATTGTTTGTCGATCACTTGTTAGTACCTGCTACGTCACACACAAATTCTTAAACTTTAAAAATTCATATCTCGCTTATTAGGTAAAATTTTTAAGTCGCGTTTTGCACTAAAATTTTTATTTTATCCTGTTCTTACAGAAAAAAAAATAAAAGAAAAATGGTATAGGACCCCATTCAAATTTCAAAATGTAATTTCGCCCTTATATTAGAAGATCGATTTATTTAAAAATATTTGTTTGAATACAAACTATGTTCTGCTTTAAAATCATATTTTGATAAATTTGATATTATTTGTTATTGTTATTAAATAATGAAATTTGTCATTTCTTAAAACAGCGATTTAGTTAAAACCGTGATCGTGGTACGAGCGAATATATTTAATAATTTTCAATTCAACATCCGGTATATAATTGTTCAAAGTATAGTATCTCTACCGTATCTAAATAATAGAAAATAGTATTGCATCTCTTCTTAAGCATTGCAGAATCCAGTATAATTCACATGTAACGTTCAGTAGTTTTCGTAATTTTGCAATTGTAGTTAATTAATTAGTGAATTGTAAATCGTAATTCTATATATGGAAATATCAAATAAGAAATAAGTAACTGGTTGATGTAATATTACATCATTAGTTGAAATAGTTATTTAAATTACAAGCTACATCATTGAACTTTTTTGGAGTTGTTTTAAAGAAAAATATATCATCACGGCATATTACCCATTTCTGAGTGTGCCACAATCTGCTTTATCGCAGATATCGGTAATGATAATGACATATTTGTACCGTGCGGGCGCTTACCAGGCGTCACCTCACTGACACTCATTGCTGGCGTGGAGAGTGCACCACAGGGGTCACTTTTGTGCCATTTAAAATTTGAAATATTTGGCGTCGGTCGGGATCGAACCCGATTCCCCAGGTTCGCGACCAGATACTCTGGCACGCGGCCACGGGACCCCATAGGTAGAGGTAGTTTATCGGTTCGAGACCTGTACAACATTTAAAATCAAAAATCTGGTGTGGCCAACACAAAACCTCCCGCTATTTAATTTTTATTAATTTAAATACATACCTACGTATTTACTAACGCTGCAAACTGTTCCATTGCAGAAAACTATTGCTTTATTTACTATTATCTTTTAAAAATGTCACTGTTATTAATTTGAAGTGATTAGTTTTTTGACAGTGACATTTACTGTCAGTTACATTCATTTGAAATATGAACTGTGTAACAAAGGAATTGTGTTTATCTTAGGCTTCCGGACTAATAAAAAAAAATATTTTTAAATTTATCTGTAAAATATATAGAAAAAGTATTAATGTATTCCTGTAGAAAATTCAATAATCTTTAATTTTCATAAGAACGGCATTTAATGGTATTTTTTGAAGAAAAACCATTTGAGCTTCAGGTAAAGTGCCATTTCCGGTTATCCGATTTACACCAAAATCTAATGGCTTCTTTTTATATTAGAATAGGATAGAAATACAAGGTTTCAGAATTTTCTGAATGATGGTATTTGAGTTAGAGCGAAGACAAAATCCATACACATACATACACACACACACACACACACACACAGAGAGAGAGAGAGAGAGAGAGAGAGAGAGAGAGAGAGAGAGAGAGAGAGAGAGAGAGAGAGACATCATCGTTAAATGTTAAAATTGGATTCTAGGGACCTTAAAACGTGGTCATTTACTAAAATCTTGATATGTGATTTTTAGCACGATCTCTATATCTCCCTTACCAAGGGTAGCGGGAGGTAAAAATATGATGTGGCCAGCACATTATCTTTCGTCAATTCGATGTGTTTTTTATAAATCCCATATCAAAAGTTCCTTGGAAAAGATTCTATATATCCAGTAAAATTGTAACACGAACATATACTATTTTCTACAAATTTCATACAGAAAGTTCCTTGGAAAAGATTGTATAAATCAAATAAAATTATGACACGAACATACATTATCGCTGTGTCCGATGCCACATTTTGGCATTTAGTATTTAGGTATTCTTCACAAAATACAACTCCGAGTAGCATACTTATGACATCCATTGATTTGTATGGCAACACTTTAAAACAACAAAAATGAATTGTACAACTCGACTTAATTTGATGCTTCAGATTAAGTCTTAATATAGTATTTCATGAAATAGAAGCTAAGAAGCTATTCTTTGACAGTAAATTAGACGTTTTACACAAATTATAGCAACGATCATGATTAGTTTAATTAGTACGCGTCAACAAGGCATAGTGTGCTCTTGCAAAACCCTAAAATTTAATTCCTAAAATCCTAAATAATGACGTTTTTTAGGGCATATAAATTTAGGATTTAGTTATTAGGGTGATAAAAGTGCAATATCGGACACAGCCTATATATTGCACTTGACACTGACATCATTAAAATTATTTGAATATATCAGATGTTTCCATGATTATAGCAAACCTGGCTGATTTATGAACGTTAATCTCTTTATAATTCTTTAACTGTATATCTATTGAATATAAAAAAAATGTATAGTCAAACCGTATTGACAATAAGATATTCTTTTATATTGATAAAGACATAAAATGTCAAAAAAAGATATTTAACTGCGTTTTCTCAAAAACAACTGTTAAGAACTTCAAATAAGGGAACTTTTGGTTGACCAATTATAACCAAAATCTAATCAGTTCTTCATATGGATGTAAAGAAGAGGAATACGAAAGAATCATAATTTATAGAATTTGTAAAAAAAAAAATGATTAAGAAACAATTGAAAAAATCAATTTCAAATCATCATTTGTTTATTGTTAATGTTATTTTCATTATTTCTCTTGATTGATATAAACTTCAGAAACAATATTACACCACATAATTTCGAATTGTGCCAAAGCCAACTATATCGCCTATAAAAAATTAATTAACAAATACGAAAATAATTGACTGAAAAGAAATTTGTGAATTTAATTAATAGATATTGAATCAAAATAATCAGATGATAATCTGTAATTGATTTTGATTCTTAATAAATTTAAGTTTTTTTTTTTCAACCCAAAAAATTAATAATTCATGTTTTTCTCAAAAGAATGAATCTTGAATTATTAATTTTTGGGGTGAAAAAAATGAAATTTGTTGAGAAACAAATGACAAAATCAATTATAGATCATTATATCTATTAATTATATTCTAAAAATTGTTTTTAGCCAATTATTTTTTGATTAGTTAATTTATTTTTTAACGGCGTTGACTTTGACACGATTCCAAAAATGTGAAAAATATGCTTCCTAAAGTATATAAATTAGGAAAATGAGAAAAATAATGAAAATAATATTAAAAATAAACAAACCATGATCTGAAATTTTATCATTTGTTTCTTAATAAATTTCCTTTATTTCACCCCAAAAAATTAATATGTTAAGTTTTATTCATGTTTAAAATAAAAGAATATAGACTTCTTTTACATCGTTGAAAAGCTTATAAAATAAGAAAAAGATGAGACTATTTTTAACCTATGTTCCCATTTAAAAAATATTTTATATTATTCAATGTAAAAACAGTATAAACATTATCTAAACATTTTTTCCATATTTTTTATAATAAGCGAGATATGAGGTATTTTCAAAATAAGCAAAAATGAAGTTTTAGTCTGTAGCTCAAAAACAAAAGACGATCGAAAATTCTTGTGTTGCCTAATAAAGTTGTCTTAAAAAGTTAGCCCATAAAGACCTACATCAATTTTCTGTAGCATGCATAATACGAAAGTTTTTCATATAAGGAACTCGAAATTGTTCCATTCTGTACATGATATACATATGAAAATAATTTGAAGAGACCTATTATAATACATTTTTTCTGTTTCAGGTACATCGTTAAGTAACGCCAGATTTCCCCACATCAAAATGTCAGAAAGAAGGGGCACAAAGGCTTTAGAGACGTGGTGTCGTCGGTTAACCGAAGGGTACCCTGGTGTCAAAATCGAAAATATGACGACATCTTGGCGAAATGGTTTAGCCTTTTGCGCCATTATACATCACTTCAGGCCAGACCTAATGTAAGTATTTAATCATTTTGTATGAAATCGACACTAAATTGCACAAAAATGGTCATTAAAAAAGTTTAGAAATCGGCAATAAAGTAATCCATTATACGACGATTTTAAGCAAATGGATTGTTGCCAACCTTATAGTAATTATTGTACGTATAAGATAATTTGGATAGGTGTACGAAATATAACAGTAAATTTGTACATAAAATGATAAAAAATATGTGCAAGAATAACGAACTAAACAATTCCGATGAAGAATATATATTTTTGATTTTCGGGTCACCAAATTCTTCGGGCCCCGTCCACTTGCCTATAGTTTACCTTATTGTAAACACGGCCCTGCCTATTTACGAAATACGAAAGTATACCCAAACCATGGCTTTTCTAATTTTCGTTTCCTGGTCATTATTGACCTGTAGTCAAGTATAATCGTGCAAGTGCACGTTTTAGCTTGTCCGCTAGGAGGCGTGACGATCAGTGTCGGCAACCTCCGTTATGATAATCAGTGTTACCAACCAACGGACGATTATACACTAGTACCGCCAACGAAGTACACTTAAATTAAAAGGCAATACTTAACCGATTGTTCCGAGAATACTCTGACCAGTAAAAGTGTTGCAAGAGAGGTATAGATGTCACTATACAGTGTCCCACACTCTATGTTCAGTATAGGGTCTTATGGAGTACCATGTTGCCATATTTACCTGCTGTAAATCTGCAAGATAGAAAGAGCAAAATAGATGCCCAAAAAGAGATGAAATATTCTGGGTACTTCATTGAATGTATTTATGAATGGTGTACTTTCAGTGTATCTAAACCGGTGGGTGAAAAGAAAAAAAATTAAATTAAATAATGAACTGGTCAGTTTAATAATTTACAAAAAATATAAAATAATACAAATACAAAATGTAAGTAGGATATAAAATTATAACAAGCGTAGGTAAATGAAATGAATTAACATATAAACTCTAGTCAATTTAAAGTAAATAATATAAAACATTTTTGTACTTAATTGGACATTTTACAGTCGTCGTCAACAATATAAATTCCCTATGTTACATATTTCCATTCTACGAAAAGATATAAAATTAATACATATACAAGTACAATATATAGATGTAAAATAGCATAGGTGCGAAGAAAAAAATGAAATTGAATAACACTGGTCAGTTTAATAATACATATTTTTTATTTAATTTATATCTTCTTATTTGATAATTTACTAATATTTAAGCTTAATAGAAATACTGCATATATTTTACATAGTTCATAAGTCTTTATTCTTTCTTTATAATCTCCAATTTGAATTTATAATATTTCAAAATTCTAATTTCTAATGCATTTAATCAAGATTAGTATGCTTTGCGGTTTTAAAATATTGTATTGAAATATTACTTATTACAGGTATAAATTGCCCTGTACATATATAAAACTATTTAGACAAATATTAGGTGTATACAATAAGCCCTTGGGTAAATAAGAGATCCTCATAAAACTTAAACTGTACAGTGTTAACTAATTTTGGTATAGCTATGAAAATTTATGAATGTTTCAATATTACATTACATTGAAAAATTGGCAACATGGTACAGAAAATCTCCATAAGAATAGCATTGGCTATCTCTGCCACACTGAAGATAGAGTGTGGGACACTGTATAGAAGTCGAGGGATCATAATAAACCATTTAAACACCCTTCAATTACTTTCACAAAGAAACCTTAAATTCTATCTGCCATAAATTAAAATGTAAACACTATCATTGGTTTCTCAAGTTTTGCACAAAGTTGGACATGTCCTAACAAAAATAAGAAATAAAATATAACTCGCGGGCGTCATTATAGCCCGCCGGGCTATAATGAAACGTCAAACCAAATTATAATCTACAATATAAACAATTTAAACAGGCAACATGAAAAGTTTTTATTACAAACGAATTTTTTTATATTCTTTAATGAAAAATGAAAATTAATTTTGTGATATTTATATGGAAAGCACGGAGATACACAAAATAAAACTCAAATGACATAACTAATAAACAAACAATAAACTGTTGTTCTCCGCTTTCATAGTAACACTAGATACTGGATGTACGAGGACAAATTCTTTTCGATACAATTTTTCTAAGACTCTTAATTTGAAAATGTTGCTTTTATGGCCTTTGACGTGTTTTTATCCCTCGGCTTACGCCTCGGGCTCAAAATCCCGCCGTAGACTATAAAAGCCTCCTTACGCTCTTAATACATAAATAATAATTATAATGTTGCTTTCAATTTTTATTATATTTATATACATACATACAATTTTTAAATACAGATATTTAACATTAACAATAATGTTATAGTCATACAGACATAATTTATATAAAAAATTACTCTTCTAATTCAGTACTATCGTTACCTACATACTACATGTATTATAAAAGAAGAAGAAAAAATGTATTATAAAAACAAGAATAATTTTTCATTGAATCCGACACTGGGCATTGGAAGTATTTTGACAAACATACAGCAATTTGCGGTACCAACGTTGAAAGGATCTTTTGTATTTTTATATTTGAGGGGCATTGTTCGATCTCTTGTATAATGTTGAGAACCCCTGGCTCAGGGTGGGGGTAGAACGCCAGCCTTTAAAAGCTTGGGCGCTTATGGCCGAATTACTATTCATTACTATTCACGATTCTACAAGTAAAAACTATTCTATAACAATTTCAAACTACGATTCTGTCACTACGATTAAGCGCACTGGGGAAGTTTAGCATGCAGTGAACTCTATTCTACGTACATGAAATGGAAATGTGTATACCTATAACATTGTAAGGGGGTGGTCATGCGAACTGTCACAAATTCCACCAGTTCCATCAGTTTGACGCATGCGCAGAGCACAGCTCCTGATTTTCCAGAGGTTTTAATATATTTCGAAATGGGTACTTTTACTAATTATTCACTGAACAGTGGTTATAAAAACATCGTTCTTTGAACAGTTTGGTTGTACTCTGCGTTCGTTTTAATTTTTTTGGAAAAATCTACTCGTACTGCGGGTTGCCTAGAAATTTGAAGTACCACACCAGCAACCTTCGTTTCCGTTCCATAGTAGTATAGAGTTCACTGTTAGCATGGTAAAAATTTTGCATAACATACTATTTTCTCACAAATATAACACAAATGACTGCTGAAATTGAAATGAGCCTGTTTCACATTTTTCAAAAACTATTTTAAATGAAAGTTTATGGACTGATTTTCTTAGATAATTTTTATTTTAATAATTCGTTGTTATTTGTGGAAATAATTAAATAAAAAGATTGGCGTACTGAAAAACTACCCCCCACTCCTGTGACGTAGAAGCACATACATTACATCATTAATAGCCAATAGGAAAATATTTTTTCCATCACCTACGTTTATTCATATTATTTATATAAATAAACGTAGGCTAAAGTTTGTCACATGTTAATAACAAAATCTTTTAATTTGACATTTGACGCTGACATTGCTCATTGTAAATGAATAATAAAGTAATAATGGCTAATTCAAATTACACTCAAGCTAAATCGGACAATTAACCGAAGGTCCATAGCTGGATGATGGCTGAATTTATATCAGAACGATTGTTTTACTGCTACCGAAATAAGGGGTGTTAAAGAGTTGAGGTAAAATAAAATATAATAACTGAATTTATTATATAAATTGATAATATATTTTACTTTAAAGTTCTGGTCGTGATTCTTATTTGACATTTGTTTGACAACTTTGACAATACACTTGACACCTTAGAACCGCTGAAGATGTATGTACTCTGACGTCACATTCTGTTTCAGATCACGTGACTTATTCAACATTTTATCCAAATTTCAAAAATTAATTTTAAAATATCTAAAGGATATTTCGTGATATTTTCAAATTTGAGGCTCTTTAAAGAACAATATCTTTTCAAATTTAATACTTAGAAGTCAATTCTTGCAACAGCCCTATTAAAAATTAAAATTATTGCTCCATTTATTCATAATTAATATTTTTTGGGTAAACTCAAAGTACGTCACAAGTCAGTTATGCGCAAACTCAGACAGAACGGTGAAAGCGAACCACTTGAACGTAGGTTGAACAACACCACAACACCTCAGTCTCAAGTAACTGGTAACCGCAACCGCGTGCGTCAGTGTACGTCATCACAGCTTAAATTCGGCTTTTCCGGAAAACCTGGCATTTTGAAAAAAATAAAACATGTTACATCATTTTTCAAGTCATTTCCCATGGAATAAAAGAATAAAAAAAATCTCTAAACTTCCCCAACTTGCCAACCTCATCTAATAAAATACCGAGTTCCTAAGGCTCGAAAAGAAATAGTGAGAGTCATTTATTTCTCCCTCACGACGTCCTCCAAGTGTGTGTGTGTGTGTGTGTGTGTGTGAGTGTTTCAACAGGCATTTAAAGCTGTTTATGGTGATCCCTCGACTTTTGGTGACTTATAATATAACCGTTCTTTCTATATTTTCACTAGCTTTTGTATTGTAATAGAATACTCTGATGGCCAAAACAAGGTCAATGGGGTATTCCACCATAACATAAAAATAAAAAAAAATCAATTTAACTTAAAGTATGGCTCAATAAATAATAGTTAAAACAATGAAAACATTTTTTAAATAATTGCTGTACGAGATATTTCACATTTGCTAAAAGGGAAAATTGACGTCATACAATGGGGTCATTTCAAAAAAAATAATTGTCGATTTTTTTTTATAAAATCATGAAATCCATCTCATTTAATAAATATAGTAATAGAAAATAATTTGAAATATGCGATTTTTTATTCATAAATTTGCTAATAAACTTTCGCGCTTTTAAACACGGACTAAATTTGTAACGACACAAATTCATACTCACACAAAGACAATTCTCTTTCACATATACGCTTCACAACATGAAACAGTAACCTAACCTAAAAGTGTGACAGCTGACAGCAAAATATACAAGGGAGAAGACTATTATTACTTTATATTTCTTTAAAAGTACTAGTGCAGTATAAGGGGTATGTAAATAAACAATTTATTTAAATAAATACCAAACCAAATAATCATAGTTCTAAATTAAACCGGTAGAGCTCGACTGTCGTATCCGTGAATATGTGTCGTCAGCCGTTGAAATATTTGAAATTAAACGCAACTTTTAAAAAAATCATATCTCTGATTCTAAAGACTTGTAAGATGTAAAACATACACATACATGTTTAATTTGACCTATTTTTTTAAGAACAAAATAAATCAGAAAATCTGAAATGACCCCATTGTTATCTTTCTGTCGTAGCGTACTCAGAGCAGTGTGTGTGAGAAAGACAAGTATAGGGGGAATGTGACGTTACACTGATTTCTCGAAAATAAAATACTGTTAAACTAGGAACAATTAATATTTTTTAATTCTTAATTGCTTCAAAACTAAATGAAGTTTTATTTAAAATAATAAAAAAATATGAATCCTGTATGGGGTATTCCACTCAATTTTTTTTTATTATTTTAAATAAAACTTCATTCAGTTTTGAAGCAATTCATAGTATTAAAAAATCTTAATTGTTTCTAGTTTAACATTATTTTATTTTCGAAAAATCAGTGTAACGTCACATTCGCCCTATACTTATCTTTCTCACACACACTGCACTGAGTACGCTACGAGAGAAAGATAACACTTGTATGACGTCAATTTTCCCTTTTAGCAAATGTGAAATATCTCGTAAAGTAATAATTAAAAAAAAATTCCTTGTTTGAACTGTTTATTGAGCCATACTTTTAAGTTAAATTGAATTTTTTTGTTATGTAATACCCTACCACGAATTGCTTCAAAATTAAACGAACTTTCATTTAAAAAAATGGTTTATGGGCCTATTAGCAAACCGACAATAGCAAGAGCATTATCTGTTGGCGCTATAATCCCACGATAACTGTTGAAAATTTATCTACCTTAAGGCGTTCCGCAAGGCCATTGGGTAAACCCGTATTATCAGGTTACCCTCAAGGTGGCCCATCTCAAGGCAGATCTCTCCGGTAAACCGGTGCGTGTGTAGCAGCCTTACAGGGACTTGACTGTGCAATACTTTTGTTGTCCAGCGTATTGTAAACAGTTATAATTATTGTTGAACGTTCTACGGCACGAGCGCTTTTATGAATGCATGTAAAGAAAATTAATAATATTTAGTTTATTTTCATATATTACATATTTACACTCTAGTAATAATTGTACGATAAACTTCTCGTAAATTTACAGCTATAACGTTTACATATATAAACAAACTATGACCAAGTTTACAGCTCACTACGGCCTTGTCATATTTCACATTCTAGTGTTTAGGATTTAGGGCTGGTTTATGATGCCAGGCCAGCACAATACCTCTAGCCATTTTCATATTAGGCTATATAACTATTGTATTTCACATTACTGGTACACACAAATCTATTCTTTATCTTTCAATTCATTTTATGAACAAGTTTCCTCTTTCTCTTCTAAATGTTCGAGATTCTTCCAATTCATTGATGAGATTGGCGGTATTTTTTAAGGGTATATGATGAAATGTATGTATAGCAAGCGCGTGTTTATTTGACACTGATACTGTACATACTTTGGCTTATAAATGAATCCCCTTTCTTTTTATACCAATTTATTGTTGACTGAGTCTTTTCCTCGTTATAACAGCATTACTGTTACATTTCGACTTATCCCTGTACGAATTCCATATCTATCTATAATTTTAAATATTTAATTGATGATAAAATAATAAGAAATATTAGATGTACTTTCCAGAAAAAGTCAGTAACTGGATTTTTGACACTGACATTTATGTCAGTTAAAAACATTTTAATTTTCTGTTTTCCGTAGGCTGATTGATTCATTATACAAAGATTATTGATTATTTTATATATTTATAGTGCAGTCTATCTCTAAAACTATAGAAGATATAATAAAAATGTTCAATGTATTGGATAGAGAATTTTATATTCTTTAAGTTTAGCATGGCAAATATTCTACATAACATATTATTTTCTCACAAATATAACACAAATGACTGCTGAAATTGAAATTAAAAATTAAAATTATTGCTCCATTTATTTATAATTAATATTTTTTCGGTAAACTCAAAGTACGTCACAAGTAAGTTATGCGCAAACTCAGACAGAACGGTGAAATCGAACCACTTGAACGTAGGTCGTAACAAAGCGTAAAAGCGCTTCACTGGTAACCGTAACCGCGTGCGTCAGTGTATCAGTCAACATACGTTGCGCCAAGCCTCTACCGACGTCATCACAGCTTAAAATCGGCTTTTCCGGAAAATCTGGGCATTTTTGAAAAAAATAAAACATGTTACATCATTTTTCAAGTCATTTCCCATGGAATAAAAAAATTTAAAAAAATCGCTAAACTTCCCCATTGTTACCGACACCGTTTCAACTCTTCCCATTAATATCGGATTAAGGAATACGTAGTTAAATTAGTCTTTAGTCTTATAGAATTTGAGAAACCATGTTTACAACACACACACACACACACACACACAGCCACACATATATATAATCCACACACAGACATCATTGTAAAAATGTTAAAATCGGATACTACTACTACGTGCTTATTCACTAAAATCTTGATATGCAATTTTTAACATAATTCCAATATCTGTCTTAGCGAGACGTAAGAAATCTGATGTGGCCAGCACAATAACTTCCGTCAATTTTATGTATTTTGTGCAAATCCCATACCAGAAGTTCCTTGGAAAAGATTCTAGAATTCCAGTAAAATTTTAACACGAACATATACTATTTTTTCAAATTCCATAACGAGAGCTCCTTGAAAACGTTACTATAAATCCAATAAAATTATAACATATAGGAAAATGTTTAGTCAAACGGTCAAACCGTATTGACAGTAAGATATTCTGTCATATTGATAATCACATAAAATGTCCAAAAATTATATTTAACTGCGTATTTTAAAAAAAAAAAAAACCTGTTAAGAACTTCAAATAAGAGAACTTCTTCCGGTTGACCAATTACAATCAAAATCTTATCAGCACTTCATATGGATGTAAATAAAAGGAATACGAAAGAATTATAAATTTTAGATGAAGGTTCCCGAAGGAAAAATAATCGGACAATCAGTCTGCAGTAGAAGAAGACTAATATATTAGTCGAAACGTCGGCTTGAAATAAATACTTTTACTGCAGACTGCTTGTCCGATTATTTTTCCTTCGGGAACCTTCATCCATTCCTCGGTCGATTATCGCTCAAATTTTAGACACACACACACACACATACAGACATCGTAGAACTATACAGTGTCCCACACTCTATATTCAGTGTGGCAGGGATAGCCAATGTTATTCTTATGGAGGTTTTCTGTACCATGTTGCCAATTTTTTAATGTAATGTAATATTGAAACATTCATAAATTTTCATTTCTATACCAAAATTATTTAACACTGTACAATTTAAGTTTTATGAGGGTCTCTTATTTAACCAAGGGCTTATTGTGTACATCCAATATTTGTCTAAATAGTTTTATATACAGGGCTATTTGTACCTGTAATAAGTAATATTTCAATACAATATTTTAAAACCGCCTAGCATACTAATCTTGATTAAATGCATTAGAAATTAGAATTTTAAAATATTATAAATTCAAATTGGAGATTACAAAGAAAGAATAAAGACTTATGAACTATGTAAAATATATGCAGTATTTCTATCAAGCTTAAATATTAGTAAATTATCAAATAAGAAGAAATAAATTAAATAAAAAATATGTGTTATTAAACTGACCAGTGTGTTATTCAATTTCATTTTTTTCTTCGCACCTATGCTATTTTACATCTATATTTTGTACTCGTAT
Organism: Ophonus ardosiacus; assembly: GCA_943142095.1. Classification (NCBI taxonomy): domain Eukaryota; kingdom Metazoa; phylum Arthropoda; class Insecta; order Coleoptera; family Carabidae; genus Ophonus; species Ophonus ardosiacus. The sequence continues at coordinate 3,559,938 of OW964840.1, forward strand.
ATGTATTAATTTTATATCTTTTCGTAGAATGGAAATATGTAACAATGTAACATAGGGAATTTATATTGTTGACGACGATTGTAAAATGTCCAATAAAGTACAAAAATGTTTTATATTATTTACTTTAAATTGACTAGAGTTTATATGTTAATTCATTTCATTTACCTATTCTTGTTATAATTTTATATCCTACTTACATTTTGAATTTGTATTATTTTATATTTTTTGTAAATTATTAAACTGACCAGTTCATTATTTAATTTAATTTTTTTCTTTTCACCCACCGGTTTAGATACACTGAAAGTACACCAGTCATAAATACATTCAATGAAGTACCCAGAAAATTTCATCTCTTTTTGGGCATCTATTTTGCTCTTTCTATCTTGCAGATTTACAGCAGGTAAATATGGCAACATGGTACTCCATAAGACTCTATACTGAACATAGAGTGTGGGACACTGTATAGTAAATCGTATTCCAGGGACCCTTAAACGTGCGTATTTATTAAAAGCACCACCAATTTTTTTTACCAAAGGCAGTACCTTCCGTACCTTTAGGTAAGGAAGGTACCGTATATTGATGGTCTGGTAGGCCGTGGTTAGGCATATGAGCACATTGATTTGTCAACGGGCAGTATCATAGGTTGTTTTTTTTTTTTTAACGCGAAATAACAAGATCATGTACTCTTACGAGTGCGCATGTATTTAATCTCGTTGCATTGAAATTACGCAAACGTTTTTATTTTTGTACAATTTATTTGCTTTGTCGTACAAATTACGATGTTCGCGAATATTGCTTATTAAGAAAAAACAAAATATCAATTTGTTTCTGTGAATCCATCTTCAAAATGTCAACAACTCATAAACAGAAAAGACAGCTGACGGATGTAACAAAGTTATACTTTTCCGCCATATTTACTAGTTCTTTCTTGGAATTGGTCGAATCGAATTTTACATTTGGAAATATAAAATATAGTTATATTCCAAATCTAAATTTCAAATTTCTAAAGTTCATCATAAATCAGCCCTTAGGAAAAAGTTTTTCATTTATTTCAGTGTGCCAATTTTCAACAGTTAAGATATTGAGTTATTAGACGTTTCTTTAAATATTGCAGAAAACTGTATAATGGATCATAAATAAAATTTATAGTAAAACATCTAGTAAATTACTACAATACAATACCGTTACTTTCAAAGTACTAACACAATATACGTGTATATTATCTCCGTAAGTCTAATTAGGAAAAATACAGTATCTAACAACTATTATTATCTACTTTCTTTTCACAACTAGACGCGAAAGTAAAAAATTGCTAAGAAAATTCGATGATTAAGTTGCTAAACATCGATAGAAATCAATCAATACTTAAGATATCCAATTAATGATCTTGCAATTAATTAGAAACTTCAATTTGCGTGAAATTAGGCGTGGTTGAATTATTTTAATCTTGAACTAATTTTAAAAGTGTTGATTTGTAATTATTAGAAAACTTCAATGTCATTTTTTTGAAGTCATCAATCAAGGGTGATTAAGATATGACTAAAATAACAAATTCATTTCAAATAATGTCGCATAATTTTTCGGAAATCATTTAAATGGACGATACTGTAGTTTAGGGAAAGTATGTTGAATCTGGTTATTATTACAACAATTAATATAGCTTAAACTTTATCATTCATATATTAGTCCAGTCATTAGGTAGAAAAATAAGGGTTTATTCCACAAAAATCGGGTATTTTTGACTTTTGGATATATTATACAGGCTGTTCCATTTAAGTGTGCCACCATTGCTATCTCGAGAACTATAAGAGCTACGAGGTTGGTTAAATTAGCAAAGAACCACCATTTTACAAGACTATTACAATGAGCAAAAAAAATTTTTTTTCGACAAGTGGTTCTCAAACTACGGGACACAACTTTCTTATTTTAAGTGGGAACATTTGTTTTTTTTTTAGGTTATTCGATAGAGTATTTTTTTCTGAATTCAACGATATAAACATATCATGTACCAATATAACAAAATAACTGAGAAAAATGCATGTTAAATTTATATGTATTTTATTTATCTAGAGCTGAAACAAGAGTGCTATGACTGCTATGGATAGAAAACATTAATCAGAATGGGAGAAATTTTGAACAATTTTTATAATTTAATATTTATTAATTTTAATATTATTGTAGTTAGACCATTGTTTGATTTGTTTATTTTTCAATTGTTTTCTATCCATAGCACTCTTGTTTCAGCCAGATATAAGTGAAACACACATAAATTTAACATGCAATTTTCTCAGTTATTTTGTTATATTGGTATATGATATGTTTATGTCGTTGAATTCAGAAAAAAAAAATACTCTATCGAATAACCTAAAAAAAAAAATGTTCCCATTTAAAATAAGAAAGTTGTGTCCCGTATTTTGAGAACCACTGGCCGAGTAATAAAAATGAATTTTTCTCGTTGAGAAAAATATAATATGTTGAGTTGTTACATTCGTTGTCAAAGTTCGTTTATTACTCGTAATAATCTACTATTGTCAAGTAAAATTCAGAAATTCAATTGTTGCACTTTTTTGTTGTTCGTTGTTTCCATAGCAGCCTTCGATTTACTTTTTTCAATTCAATTTTAGTATAAATAACAATTTTTGTTAATTTTTCTGTTAATTATAAAAATAAATTATTATTGTTTTATATCATTGTAAAGCTAAAAAAAATCTCTATTTAAAAATGCCACAGCTTAATATGACCTCCATATGAAAAATAAAAGTTGCTATCAGTAACTCGTAAATGGTTAGATATAAAAATTTTTTGAGTACTTCTGCAAATTCACCATATAAAAGTGCCTTAAGAAAGTGCAAATCAGAATCTCGTATTATTTCATATAACAAAGTTATAAGCAAAAAAAAAGAAAATCGCTAAATTTACATTTTCACCTATATCTAGTGACCTATGCATTTTTTCGCTAATAACAAAACACCATTAAAATAGCCTCCTAATGGGGCAACTTTTGTCTAATTTAACCAACATCGTAGCTCTTACGGTTCTCGAGATACCAATGCATTTGTACCTTAAATGGGACACCTGTTTTTTTTTTTTTTTATTTGTACTTTTCTTAAACCGCAGTATCGTCCATTTAATTTTTTTCCCGGAAACTTACGTGGCACGTTATATTATTGAACAAAAATCTTGCAACAACCATATGCAATATACTAATATTATTTTTCTTTCCAGAGATTTTGCTTCTTTGACACCATCAAACATATACTACAACAACAGTCTGGCTTTTAGTATAGCCGAAAGACAACTGGGAATACCAGCTCTTCTTGACGCAGAAGACATGGTGATGTACGAAATACCAGATAGACTAAGCATTCTGACGTACCTTTCACAGTTTTACCAAGTTTTTGGAAATCAACCCCCTGTTGCATCTGGTACGAAGCAAGGTAATGAAAAGCTTATATTATTTTTAAATTGAATCGTCTACTTTCAAAACGAAATATCTGATACATCCCGCTATTTAATTTTTAATTTTATTAATTTAAATACATACCTACATATTTACTAATGATACATGCATACTATATTAAGTTCCTTTGCATATAACTATTACACAATACATAATAAGTACAGAGAATTTATTTTAAAATGCAACATTATAGTTCATCACTTCATGGTTACTCACTATTGTCAAAAAATGACAGCAATATAAAATTTGTCCATTTTAAAATGCGACATTATAAATCGTATTGCAGCACAGGAGATATCTCCAAAACACATCACAAATGGTGTCAATTCTTATTACGACCGACTAGAATATTACCTCAGAGTGATAGGGGGTATTTTTTAACATTTATTACATGAAAGTTATGAATTTTTGTAAGCTAAAGTTTTTTTAAGATATACAACATTCATTTTTTTTTGATTATTTGTTAATCGTATGTAGGCTAATTTATAGGAAATTAGTTTTGATAATACAAAACTACAAATTTTGTATGTTGCATTTTAAAATGGACAAATATAACATTGCTGTCATTTTTTTGACAATAGTAAGTAACCATGGAAGTGATTCGCCATATGTTGTATGTTAAAATAAATTCCCTATATAATACACCGTGAGTATTTTTAACGTGAAACATTGTGTTTGTCATATCCCTTTACGACTTGACATTTGATTGACAGCAATGTATTTGCCCGTTCCATTTAACATGGACGAAATGACATTAAACGAAATAATTATGCATTATGTACAACAAAATAGTTGTTTAACACTAAATTAAGTATTTGAGTTACGTGAAGATATAAATTACAATATAAACAATAATACACCTTTCTTCACAAAATATTTTGTAATTAAAAATATTAATAAAGGTGTATTATTGTTTATATTGTAAAATAGTAGTTTATATAATAAAAGAAACATAATATATAAGGATAAGAAAAGATATACAATACAATATGGCCGGTTTAAGGTAGATGCTTCGTTTCCCGCAACTGTATTCTTATACACTGCGGCGTTTGAAATACAAAGTAATATGTATGAATAACATTTTGAATTTTGCGAACTAGTCCGTTTCATATACAGTGTGTCCCATTTAGAAGTGCCACCATTGGGATCTCGAGAACTATAAGAGATACGATGTCGGTTAAATGGAACTTTTTGTGCGCCTTTGGGAGGCCATCTCAGATGGGCTTTTGTTTTTCCAAAAATTCTCATAGGGCACTAGATAATGACGAAAAACTGATTATTGTTGATTTTTTATTTTTCAAATAACTTCTAAACTATTGGTAATTGAGAAAAACGTTTGAAATATAAAAGATAGATATTTTTATTAACTAACCAGTGGCGTACGAAACAAATTTTTTATCCGTAAATTTTCGAGATATAACACAAACTTATATTTTTTTAAATGGAACCCATATCTGATTTTACTCTCAAAAAAATAAATATTTTTTTCTCTTTTCAACGATGTAAGGGTTATTATGTTTTATATTTGTTTTGCCTTCAAAATTATTATTTTTTCCGTATTTTGTATTAAATTTACAATTATTTTGAAAATATTGGTAGATTTCTATTTGGAAATACTCCTTGTATTTAAATAATTTATTTCGTTAGTAAAATTTGCTCAAAACTCTTATCAAATTAATTTTTATAATATTTTGTATCAGGTCGCCCTTGTCACATTATAGTGTAATTTGTAATTATAAGTCTAGAATAAAAATATTAAGTAATAAAAGCATAAAATAAATTATATCGATCAAATACAATATAATTAATAAAAATGATATTTTTTTTTGAGAAATAATAAGAAAATTCACAAAAATTAAGAAAAAAATTAAATTTTAGGAGGAAAACAAATATAAAACATAATAACCCTTACATCATTGGAAAGAGAAAAAAATAATTATATTTTTGAGACTAAAATAAGATATGGGTTCCATTTAAAAAAATGTAAGTTTGTGTTATATCTCGAAAATTTACGGATATAAAAATTTATTTCATATGCCACTAGTTAGTTAATAAAAATATCTATCTTTTATATTTGAAACGTTTTTCTCAATTACCAATAGTTTAGAAGTTATTTTAAAAAGAAAAAATCAACAATAATCAGTTTTTCGACATTATCTAGTGCCCTATGAGAATTTTTGGAAAAACAAAAGAACATCTGAGATGGCCTCCCAAAGGCGCACAAAAAATTCCATTTAACCGTCATCGTATCTCTTATAGTTCTCGAGATCCCAATGGTGGCACTTCTAAATGGGACACACTGTATAAATTATGTTCAGCATTCTCTCGAATTTTGAATTTACATGATTCGAGTCTTTGTTTTCTTGAATCTACATAGTACTGCATTATTAGTCTTTGGTAGATTAATGGAGAGATAAGTATTATTATTTTATTGTCATCTTTGTGCAGGCGAAGTATTTTAATAAAGACACTAAGTAATTATTATCTTGTAGTTATACCCGGCAAAATATAATCTTGCTTTACAAAATGCAAGGAGCAAGCATATTTTTACTCGGTTCCTTTCCCATTTTTAAAAGATGAATGCATAACTTTCGTCTACCAACTATTTCAAATTGGCAAATTTCTCTAATAAATTTTTCTGTAGAATTTAGGTTCTTGTTTTCGGGAAATTACAGAAATTAATTATTTCTGGATTTCTGCGTGCTAATGACGTACATAGGTTAAACGCAACTAAAACGTGTTGAAGTTTTAGATTTTGTTATTATACTTTATTTCACGTAAGAATAGCGTTGGTTTAGTTAGGGATATATAAATTCTACCCTTTGATTGATCAGAATATAAACCTATTTCACAGAAACGAAACAAATATCGCCTGTCAGTTGTCAAATAAAATCTACAGAATTAAGTGATGTTTAACCATATTTTGATGCAATTTTAGATTTTGACATTTTTACAGATAAATATATTTATTATTGACAGAGCTTGGTTTCGCAAATTTAAATGATTTATTCAATGCATGTAAAAACGGTCGGCTCTTAAGAGCAATCTAATATTACGTAAAATGAAGTATAGCCTACAAATTTCACTCCACTCGTGATTTATTTGTTAAATAAGTGACAGAAACGATGCGTTCGCTGCTACCTCGGCTAGGCCTTACTACCATGCACTAGTTCATATTTTCGCCGCTAGACGTCATATTGCTCTATTTCACTAGCGAATAATAAAAATGTTCAATGTATCAGATATATTTATAGGGATTCTTTAGTATTTGTAATAACATAAATTTACAAAAATAATATTTAGAAGATTTTTTTAAGAAACTACTACTTCCGATTGTCCAATTGTTACCAAAATCTTTTCAGCTCTTCAAATTAAGGAATACGTAGTTAAATTGATCTTTAGTCAAACACACACACACACACACACACACACAGACACACACGCATTGTTGTAAAAACGTTAAAATCGGCTTGTAGTGACCTTAAAACATGCTTATTCACTAAAATCTGGATATGCGATTTCTAGCATGAATCCAACACCTCTCTTACAGGCCTATTCTACTAAAAAAATATGTATCGTTATGACTCGTTACTAGGCGATTAGTCGTTATGATAACGATTTTTGCCAAAACCCTCTTCTGTTAATTTATATATCGTTACGAATCGTTACATATCGTTATTTCACATCGTTTAATAACGACAAGTTCACATGCATCGTTGAAGTCGTAAAGTTAGACATATTTTGAGAACAAAAGTAAAAAGAAGAAGATATTTTGTTAATTGTAGCTGAGAAAGAGATTCTGCAAAGATGAGTATTTATTCACTTCTGTACACTAATTATATATATTATACTTTTTAGAATTAGACATTTTATTTATATTTCAGAAATATATTTAAAAATTTAGATTTAAATAATATTTAGTGGACGAAGGACTCCAGGCTGTTTTGCATGTTGATAAGGGTAGAAAAAAGAAAAATCCAAGGTTTTTTCGTTGCAGAATGTAAATAATAAATAAATAATTTTCAAATACATTCTGCAACGGAAAAACTTTTTCTTTTTTCTACCCTTAGATAATATTATTTAATATATTGATATATAATATAATATAGAATATAGATGCACTATCTATGTATTTAAAAATTATATATATGGATAGGGATGTCAGAGTATATAATCGTACACTGCGTGATACATCAGATCCTTTTACCCGGTCCCACAGAATTTAAATGACTTGTAAGTCTTCTCCATATTTCTTCCTATTCTTCAGTGGACAATTTATTAATTCTTAATGAACTGTTATTTTCCAGTTCTTCAACATATATTTCATACTGTCTTTGAGTTGTCCTCGAAGTCCTTTTCTTTATATCCATTGTTAAATTCAATTAAATAAACAAACAATGAATCGATATGTCAAATTTAAATTGAAAAACACAACAATTTATTCTGTCAAAATATACATGAAGTTAGATATTACAGAAGTAATATCACAAGACCTCCTGATTTTATCGATAAATTTTTATTTTGCATGAATTTTTTTTTGCTTAGCAACAAACACGAAAGCAAACTGCATGGTAAATCCTAATGTCAGTTTGCTTGAGTGATTTTGCTTAAAAGCAAAAAAAATGAGTGCTTAAAAATAAAAGTTTATCTGATAAAATCTGAGAGGTCGTGTGGTATTTGGTGAGATAAATTCAAAGACAACGCAAAATTACACTTGACACATTGTCACACTGACAATTATAAACAATAACAACTGTTTATTTACTTGGTAGCGGAAAATTATCGGGGTAACGGGGTTTTATCAGTATAATACTGTTCCCATTGGTTGAATTTTCATCATGATTGGTCAAAAACTAGTCGTTGGAATTTATCGTTATAATCCTGATAACGATAATTTATAACGATATGATTAGTAGAATAGGTTTTTTGCATTTGTCGTTATTAAAGTCGTTTAACCAAATGCTTAGCGACAGTCGTTCAGTAACGACATCGTTATACATTTTTTTAGTAGAATAGGCCTGTTAGAGAGAAGTAATAGTTATTTACATTCGAGTGCGTGTAAGTTGTATTTTACAGCGCGACAGCTTTGTTTAAGGTACGAGCCCTTAAGGCGAGTGCCTTATTAGCTGGAGCGCTGTAAAATACTTCACGCACGAGAATTGTATCAAACTTTTTGGCCGACGATAATGAAAATCATTTTTTTTAATAAGATAGGTTGTACTTCTGAAAAGGGTTAGTTCAAAATAATGGGGTTAAGTCAATTTCCAAATTTGATTTTACTTACTTTCATTAGAGTATTTCTTCTAGCGAAAATTTATTTGTAATAATAGACGTTGTTTATGACTGATAATGTATTTATTTGCTCTTGTTTTCTTCATAATAAATAATAGGAAAGTGTCGATATTTGACATTTCAGCAATGTTCGCCTCGCGTATTTGACAGGTATATCGATCGGTGACTATGTCGGTAACGGCGGATTTTTACAATAATGACAGATGTCGCTACCGTGAGTTTGGTTTATATAAATTAATTTTAAATATAGGAAATGTTAAAGTAAAAAAATAACTTAAGTAGGTAGTACTGTTTTACATAAACTTTATTATAGTAAAGATGACTTCTTTTCTAAATACCCATAAACGTCCAGTGTATTTTGATTATTTTACCGCATAGTTAGACAAGTTACAACACAGTTAGCGTCAAATATAGGTTACACTTGCTGTGTATACAATTGTAAAGTTCCTATTACACTTCAGGAGGGCAAAAAAATATATTGATATCTACAAACCAACAAATTTAAAATAGAAAACTAATAATAGAATGAATTATCATAGTATGAATAAATGTGTGTAATAATTCATGACACGTCTTCCTGTTTTACTTATAAGTATACGAGCATCTTCTTCTTCTTTAGGCATATTACATAACCAAAGTATATTCCCATATACATTACACAACCATAACTTGTGAATCAAGAAAACTACAGACGCGGTGTCTCTCATACGTAGTGAAAGTTTAAAATGTTAACGACCCTTTACATGACTAATAAATTCATGCCTGGTGTCTACTTTAAATCTATTACACTAGTAGATGCTTCTACATTTGGTATAAGTACAATTGGCAATACGTCGTGATGATATATGTATTTGTATAGCCTAGTTTCAAAACCCGACAAAATTTGGGATACGCAAAAAACTGGTTTAATATGTTCCTAATGAATAATTATATAAAAACATCAGTACACTTTATAGTGTTGTAATGTCAGGATTTAAATTTAAAAAATCTGATGTGGCCAGCACATTACCTTCCATCAATAGGGTAGTTGCGAAAAAATAAATGTTATCTTTTCCTATTAATTATGAAATATAAAACTTTTCATTCATAATTTCCGTAAATACCTATATACAGGGTGTAACACGTACACCGACCACTGCCATTATTACCTTTATTATTATAGTTACAAAAAAATACTATGGAACAAAGTTGTAGGGGACCAAGGGGGACATTCTTTCAGAGAAGAAAATATTTTTTAAAAACAGTGGTTCTCAAGTTACAACACAAAGTTATATTTTTTCAAATGGGATTCTACATATTTTTTATGCCTATTCGATAGCATATTTTTTTCTGAATTCAACCATGTATTAGTTTTATATCCTTACATAATAAAAATATTGAAATTTTAATAAATTTTTATTTTTAATATTATTGTACAGTAGGCTATGGATGAAAAACAATAACAAAAGAACAAAATATAGCTGCTGTCAAATAATAATTGGCGTACTAATTGTTGTAAACGTTGCACATTATTTATGTTTCTTGGAAAATGAATTATTAAATTATTTAGAATTTAAAATAAATTTAATCTAGCAGTCTATCCAAATGTCAAACAAGTAATTTTTAATGACAGTAACGAGTTGTCAATCTTCTCAACTTGTTTAGGAGTAAGCTGAGATATGTAATCGTCTTATTTATAATAATGGTAGTAAAATATTATTAGGCCGAACAAACGGATGTTACTAATTTTAGAATATTGAGAAGAAAATTTTTGACAACCCGTAAAACAATTGTTACTGTCATTAAAAATTACTTGTTTGACATTTGGATAAACTGCTAGATTAAATTTATTTTAAAAATTTAGCAGTGCAGACACTCATATTTTATTTTTTTGTGTGAACCTTAACAGATATCAAAAATTACACAGAGAGAGAAAAGTTTAGTATTGAATGTATCTTTCTGAAGAAAAATAATTTTACGTTTTCGGCATTGCCATTAAAAAGTTAAGCCTCATTTCCACCGATTGTCCTAATGCGTAAGAGCAATAATTAATAACTAAGCGCAATGCGTAAAAATGTTTATCATATGACAACGTTTACTACCATTTCCAGCTTTGCATAAGGCTTAATGCTTAAGAACTAAGAGCAATGCGTAAAAACAAATGATTGAAAAATTCTACCCTGAACTGTCAACTCTCAGTCTATTTTATAATTATTAACTTTTACTTGAATGAAATACAAAATATGTGGTTCCAACAAGATGGAGCAGCGGCTCACAATACTCGTCGAGTGTACGAACGGCTCGACGAAATGTTTCAAGGTCGGTGGATTGCAACAAATGGGCCATACAAATGGCCCGCTCGTTCCCCGGACTTGACACCCTTTGATTTTTTTTTTTATGGGGATATCTTAAAGATAGAGTATATTCAAAACCAGTGACAACGAAACAAAATTTGATGGACAGAGGTAGAGAAGCTTGCGCTGCTTTGACACCAGAAACTGTAATAAAAGCTACTTCTTCTGTTTTAAATAGAATAGAATTATGCTTAGAAAATAATGGAAATCAAATAAGAACATTATTTATAAGGAGTAATTAACAGTTATTAATTTTCAATTTAAATTTATCACTCTTGTTTCTCATCCATGGCCTACTGTACAATAATATTAAAAATAAAAATTTATTTAAATTTCAATCGCATTATTTTCAATATTTTTATTATGTAAGGATATAAAACTAATACATGGTTAAATTCAGAAAAAAATATGCTATCGAATAGGCATAAAAAATATGTAGAATCCCATTTGAAAAAATATAACTTTGTGTTGTAACTTGAGAATCACTGATTTAAAAAAAAAATTTCTTCTCTAAAAGGATGTCCCCTTTGGTCCCCTACAACTTTGTTCTATAGTTTTTTTTTTGTAACTATAATAATAAAGGTAATAATAGCGGTGGTCGGTCTACGTGTTACACCCTGTATACCTTATACGCTAGTCTTTACATTCCAAGGAATATAAATAAATGTCATTTTTAGTTGAGATTTAACCTACGTTTTACGTGTAGGACGCTGATTCGTGTTAAATTCATATTTTATTTTTCTTTTCTATATCAGCAAATTTAAGACAAGGTAATAAAAGAATGAAACTAATGAATTTGTGTGAAATTGAATAATTTCTCTCAAAAATCTAAATCTTTTCAGATAAAAATAGTATGGTAGAAATGAAATGGCAGAAGACTTACGTCATCAAAAAATAACCCTAAAGTAATGACGTCATATACTACTAAGTTTACATGGGATACTAATTTATAAGGGGCTAGCAGGCATGTGACTTTGTTAGTCTTTCTTGACATGCAGATATGGGGACCCGTGACAGAATGACAGCTAGTAATTTAAATGACAAACATCATCATTTTTCATTCCAAATTTCATGATTTTCCAATTTCAGGTAGTTTATCTTCTAACTAATGATTCGAGTTTGCGAAGTTATACGATTTTGGTCAGATGTTTTGTTAAAAATTACCCTTGTAATTTGGAAGCGTCATATGATTGAAGAATTTTCATCTGCAGTGTCGTATGAATCGGGAGAATTTTCTTCTAGTGATGAAGACAATCTGGAAATGTTTGGCGAAAATCCGAGGCCAAAGAATGAAAATTATTTAGAAGAAACAGTAATAGTAATCATGCACATACATAGATGTCAAATGTCATTATTTTTCATTCCAAATTTCATGTGATTTATTTAACTCGCCAAGTAAAGTTCACACACCTGGTGGCAAAGAAACCACGTGAACTTACAAAATCTTGAAATTTTGAATAAAATTTATGACATTTGTAAGTTATGTACATGATTACTAGCTGTCATTCTGACACGGGTGCCCATATCTGCTTGTCAAGATTTGCTTATTTGCAGGGCATCTGTTCCTCTCTAAAAATACATATTTTAAAGATTGATAAAAAAATAAATATTTGAAAAAAATAAAATTTGAACGGTTTGAATCATGGTTAGTTTCTGAAATTACTTTTTAAGCTTTAGGCATTATTATGGAAGTAAACTGACAACAAAGTGATAATAGTAACAAGATGGATATTCGATCGATATAAAATTTAATGTAAACATTATCATACCAATGTATAGAATAAAAATAAACTACAATTATTTCAAATAATTTCAAATTCCTAAAAGGAATAGAGATTGACTTCGAAATACTTGTAAATTTCATTAATATATACTTTTCTTAATACTAGTATTTTTCTTTCTTCTGTATTTAAAAATAAATAATTTCTACAAGCTATATTTCATTTTATAAAGTTTTTGTCAGGTCGATGACGCAAGTCTTCTGTCTTTTCAATTTCACCATAGTCAACTACTGTATTGTGTACAGAGTGTACTACCGAGAGTGTACCGCTAAGGCAAGAAAGACTGTAATTGGTATTAATAAGACACGTCACACACGGGAAAATTTTAAATAAGATTTTTTAAAAAATATATATTTTTTGAAAAATATGCAGTTGCTAGACGTAAAACATGTATTAAAGTGAATAACTTGAACAATTCTTTCAAAAAAATAAAATAAATAAATAAATTGGATAATGCGCAACTACCCTATTGTTTAATTATTTTAAACAAGATGTTGTATACCCAATAAGACCACGTGACTTCCAAACTGCTTCTCTGATTGGCTAATTTGGATTTACAGGAATTAGATTCCAAACGGTTGTGGATTTGTCGTGTTTTGAAACTAATCTGATATTTTTAACGTAAATATTATATGGATTTGTTGAGTTTTCATACACCAAGATATGGATATTGAGAAGACGAATTTGTTACAACTAAACCTAATTTTGGCCAAAAATGAATTTGTCGGGTTTTGAAACTAGACGCTTCATTTTGTTTATTTAAATACAGGATACTAAAAAGAAATACTGTTACACCATTACGATAATTAGAAAAATAAACATAATCAATATGTAACGTTTTTTCGCCTATACATAAATTTACGGTATAACTTTGAAAAAATATATACAGGTTACGAGTAAATATTTAATATTCACTATGTTTTATGAGTCTGGGCATTAATTAATCGGCTATTAATGATGATACATAGTTGAAAAAGTTGTTATTAATATTAAAAACATATCTTGTTCATAAATACATAAATGCATACAAGATAGCGTCAAAAAGTACCCGGAATCGTTGCTTTGAACCACGGTGTATAAACGGTGTGACAATTCCTCAATTTTTACCTCTCGCTAAGAGAGGTATCGGATTCATGCTAAAAATCGCATATCCAGATTTTAGCGTATAAAGCACGTTTTAAGGCTTTAACATTTTTACAATGATCTCTCTCTGTCTGTCTCTGTCTCTCTCTCTCTGTCTGTCTGTCTGTCTGTCTGTCTGTCTGTCTGTCTGTCTGTCTGTCTGTGTGTGTGTGTGTGTGTGTGCGTGTGCGCGTGTGTGTGTGTGTGTGTGTGTGTCTTAAGACCTGTTTAACTATGAATTCCTCAATCTGACATTCATGGGAAGAGCAGAAATGGTTTTGGTAACAATAATTATAAACCGGAAGTAGTAGTTTCTTAAAAAAATCTTCTAAATATTATTTTTTCAAAATTTGTGTTATTACTAATATTGAAAAACATAAAATCTACATCTGATAGTCCGAAATCGATTGCCACTTAAATAATAGTAATTTACGTAACAAGACCTGAAAGTGGAAGCTTGTGAGCCCAGTATAAACACTTTCAGGTCATGTTGGGTACAATATTTTTTTTGCGATCCTGAAAAAAGAATAAAAAAGTATTATTTTATTTTTTACTGCGAGCAAATAAGAAATAAATAAACAACTAATCTCCATGGAAACATTTAGCTTTACCGGTCCCGGGATCGGTAAAGTACTTTCCGATCCCTTATAGACAACTTTCCGAGCTAGCTCAGCAAAGAAGAACTTTCCGGTCTAAATAGTGATCAAAAAGACCTCATTTTCTGGGAGATCGCGAAAAAATAATTTTAAATACATTCTGCAACGAAAAAACCTTGGATTTTTCTTTTTTCTACCCTTATAAAATTCTACATCTGATACATTTAAATTTTTTATTATATCTTCTCTAGATTTAGATATAAAGTATAAAGACACTATAATATATAGAATATGGGGTCCCATGGCCGCGTGCCTGAGTGTCTGGTCGTGAACCTGGGGGAACCGGGTTCGATCCCGATTGACGCCAAATATTTCCAAATTAAAATGGCACAAATGTGACCCCTGTGGTGCACTCTCCACGCCAGCTATGGGTGCCCGTGAGGTGACGCCTGGTAAGCGCCCACACGGTAAAATATATCGTCATCATTACCGATGTCTACATGTGTTGTAGATACTGGCACACCCAGAAATGGGTAATATGCCGTGATGATATATTTATTTAATACATAAAATAATCGGATGTAATAAATCGCACAGGCTAAACTACACCAAGGAAACCAGTTGGCAAATTCAAATGTTTGTAAATGACAGATAAATTTCAGTGTCAAAAATCAGTTTTACTAACATTACTGAAAGCTTTTTCTGGGAAGTACATTTAATACTTCTTATTGAATTGCAGGTAGGTATGTATATTAATAGTTGTCGTACATACAGTGTGTCCCATTTAGAAGTGCCACCATTGGGATCTCTTATAGATCTCGAGATCCCAATGGTGGCACCTCTACACTGTATATCCCTAAGATATATATACCCCAAAACCCGTCAATGAATTGGAACCATATTGAACATTTTAGAAGAGTAGGGCAAGATTCCTTACAGAATGAAAGAATAGATATAATTAAAATTATTTGTGTGTACAAGAAATGTTAAATTCGATACTTATATAGCAAAACGGAAATAGCGAGAGGTGCTGCTCACAACAGATTTTTTTAAAAATTTGGTAACTAATTCGGGGTACATTTTGATGCTACCTCGTTTATGATAACCGTGACAAAATGGTGACAAAAAAAATTGATTTATAAATTGGACCCATTATAACATAGGAAGTATAAACTACAGAGAAAATCTTTAAATTATAAAGAACACGTCTGGCAACTTTTCAATAATTAAAAATAAAAACTTAGTTGAAATGATTTTCGAGAAAGTTTTGATAGGTGCATTAGTCTAGATTTCTATAAATTTGTCCTTTTCTGCAAGATACAACTTGTCAACTGGTCTATATCTCTCCATTAGAATTCAAAATGTTAATTAAGTAGCTGTTAATGACAAAATAAAAGACGTTTATCAATAAGAAAGTTGTTTCTAACCTTTGAGACTTTCTTATATTCGCCACTGAATTGAATTGGCAATTTGGCATATGCTTTTAGTACAAATTGATGAAGTCTATTTTTAGATACTTTCTTTTTAAAATGTTTAAGCAGTTTTTTTCTTGTGTAGAAATTGAAAACATTCAATAATTGACAGTACACAGATAAATGGTGCCAATTTGATAAAAAATCCCTAATTTTTACTGGCCAGTTTCTCGTATTTATATAATTAAGCGCCGGTTTTATATATAAATTTAATCTTCACTTAAAATTTATCCATAGTAAATTTATTAAAATTTAAAAAAATAAAAAAAATGCATTTTTGCATTTTTTTTAACAGCAATGATTTAAATGTCATAAGAACTTATGAAGAAACAAATGAAAAAACTACTATAGTTCATCATTGTTAAAAATCATTTGTTAAAAATTCTTTACTTAATTTGTAACTATAATTAAATAATCTTTACTATTTATTTAAAATGAAGATTTTTCAACATTGTAATGCAATTTTATATTAAATTTTTAGCTAAAGATTAAAAATTTAACGGTATAATCATAACAGATATCTACAATAATTTCATATTATTTATCAATATTGGGCAATATCGTTTTTTATTGTAAATGAATACTGTAATACTTATAGACATTTAATAAAATGTCACAATCTTACGATTTAAATTCGTTTAACTTTTTTATTATTTCTTTAAAAAAAATAAGGAAAATAGATATATCTTGCTATATGTCATTAGAACGGCAAAATATCTGTAATATTAATAAAAATTGGCGATAATTTGTGTTAGTTTTTATTTGTGTCATTAACTAAAAAATCTGTTGTTGCACTTCACTTTCGAACCGTCGTTTTATAACAAAATATTACAGAACTTTACCCAAATATTGTTTTTTATTGTATTTAACATGTCTTCTGCACACATATAATTCTAATTATATCTATTTTTCATTGTATGAAGAAGTTCCTAAATGTGAGAGATTCTTCCAATTCATTAACCAGATTGGCGGTATTTCTGATGGATATTTGCATTTTACCTATAATTTCAAATATTTAATTAATAAAACAATAAGAGAGATTAAATATACTTCCCAGAAAAAGCTATCAGAATGTTACTAAAATTGTTGATTTTTGACACTGACATGTGTCATTTACAAACTATGTTATAAACATTGGAATTTGTCAACTGGTTTGCTTAGTGCCTTAGCCTCTGCGATTAGATTACTCTATATATTATAGTGTCTTTATCTCTAAATCTATACAAGATATAATAAAAATTTTAAGTGTATTAGATGGAGAGTTTTATGTTCTTCAATATTTAATAACAAAAATTTCCAAAATTTATATTTAGAAGAATTTTTCTAAGAAACTATTACTTCCGATTGTTCAATTGTTACCAAAACCTTTTCAGCTCTTTCCAGGAATGTCAAATTGAGGAATTCATAGTTAACCAGTTCTTAAGTCTTATGCCGCTTTCACACTAGATGATTATTATATACTGTCGTTATGATACTCTGTCGTAATGATAGCTGTCTGTTCACACTAGAAGCTATTGCCATCTATTACAGTTGTAATGAACTACATTTATTTAAAAGTTGGTAATCTTGAATTTTTTTAAATTTATTGTATTTACCGCAAAGTTATTTCCGCGAAACATTTACCAGCTGTCATTCAACAAGTGGGGTAGTGATTCGATCATCTGATTAATCATTAATCATTTTAATATACTTTGTCAGATTTATTAGTTGCATAATAATCTTTATACGCCGTTTACGACTTGTTGTCACATTTTTATATATTTGATACAATCCAAATATTTGTAAAAAATAATTGTAAATATCATCAAACTCCATATTTATAATTTTCTTAACCTTGCGTTGACAGATGACAGTTTATAAACTTTTCTGTTGGTATTGATACGTCACAAATGTCACGTGATCCGATAGTAATGACAGAGATTTCCGTCATTACTACAGGCGATCGTGATGTGCGATTTCGTGCGTTCACACTAGGACATTACGTCAGGGTAACATTACGATCCTATCATTATCATCTAGTGTGAAAGCGGCATTATAGATTTTGAGGAATCGTCCCTACAACATCCAGACAACACACACACACACACACACAAACACACATATATATATATATATATATATATATATATATATATATATACATCCACACACACACACACACACACACACACAGACATCATTTTAAAAATGTTATAATGCTAGGGACCTTAAATCGTGCTTATTCACTAAAATCTGGATATGCGAATTTTAGCATGAATACAATATCTCTCTTAGCGAGAGGTAATAATATGAAATTAAGGCTGTGTCCCGATGTCGCATTTTAGTATTTAGGATTTAGGCCTTCTTCACATAAATACAACTCCAAATGGCACACTAGTGATATCCATTGGTTTGTATGGCAATACTTTAGAACAACAAAAACGAATTATACAATTCGATTCAATTTGATGCTTCAGATTAAATGTTAATATTATATTTCATAAAACAGAAGCTACGGAGCGATTCTTTGACAGTAAATTTGACGTTTTGCACAAATTATAGGAACGGACATGATTTGTTTAATTAGTGCGCGTCAACTTCAAGGCATAGTGTGCACTTGCAAAACCCTCAAATCTAATTCCTAAAATCCTAAATAATCACTAGATTTAGGGCATATAGCATATCAATGGGGTCCTATACCATTTTTCTTTTATTTTTTTTTCTGTAAGAACAGGATAAAATAAGAATTTTAGTGCAAACGCGACTTAAAAATTTTACGTAATAAGCGAGATATGAATTTTTAAAGTTTAAGAATTTGTGCGTGACGTAGCAGGTACTAACAAGTGATCGACAAACAATGGGACAAACTGTTAGTTATAGAGGGAACAATTTTTTTCATGTTTGCATAGCTGAAATGTTTGTAAATAAAAACTTATACGTTATATTCATGAAGAAATCATTATTAAGTATAAATAACGTAAATAATAACCTTTTTTTCCTAATAAATTATAGAACATTGAAACAGTTTGACAATATTATTACACAAAGCATGACGACGGATGGCGCCAGTGTTGGCCTGTTTTGAAGTTTCAATATTAATTTAACTAATATTATTATTATTTTAATTAATATTACAAATTGATTTAATTATAAATATATTATTATTGTTATTATTACTAGATGTTTTAATTAAACAAATTCATCAAACACAAATTTGTTAAATGTTTTGTTAGGTTATGGAACAACATGACATTTCATATTCCTTTAAAGGTGACCGCTACAGGCGCGCGAATCTCCTTTTTAAAATCAGGCGACCAATCAAATTCTTAGTACCTAACGCGTCATACCCAATTAGTAATCATCTTCAATCGCTTATAGTTTGTGACCTAGTTAATAAGCAAATTTTTTCACTAATACTCATTAATTTATGTATATTTTCGTCTTCTTATTTAAGATAGTTAAAATATGACTATGGTATAGGACCCTATTTAGGATTTAGATATTAGGGTGATAAAAGTGCAACATCGGACACAGCCTAAACGCCTAAAGCGGGTGGGCGAACTTATGTGCAACTGCCAAATGTAGAAATTACTCAACGAGCTTTACGTATATATTCGAAATCATTTTTCTGTCTGCAACCTATGATTCATTCTTGTCTAAAAACGAACTATACTATTACAGAAGGTCGTTAGATAAATAAATAAATCTAAATGTTCTATAAAGCTGTCTAATGGTACAAGATTTTAAAGTATGTACTTAACAATAAACGAACATTACGTAAGAACATTGCGTAGGTTTTCAACCTAGTATAGAAATTTATCCTGTTCCAGTTCGAACCCATAAAAATAAATCATAGTTGCTGCTAATATATAGAAAATGACAGCTTGAAACGTAGATTGCAAATGATAATAATTGCAACATATAATAATACAATTTGCAAACTTAATTTATAACATAGCACGATAGAATTATTGAAAATAAAACATATCGTTGGCCGACTATTGGAATGTACTATGTCCACAAAAAATATTACTTTCGAGAAAAACTGCTTCAAACATTTAAAATATTATTGTAAAGAATGGATAATAAATACACATGTTGCAATTTTTTTGTTTGTATAGTTTCATTTTCCTTAACTTTGTATGAAATTTGTTATATTATAATTTTTATACAGTGTGTCCCATTTAGAGGTGCCACCATTGGGATCTCGAGAACTATAAGAGATACGATGTCGGTTAAATGGAACTTTTTGTGTGACTTTGGGAGGCCATCTCAGATGTGCTTTTGTTTTTCCAAAAATTCTCAAGGGGCACTAGATAATGACGAAAAACTGAATATTGTTGATTTTTTCTTTTTCAAATAACTTCTAAACTATTAATAATTGAGAAAAACGTTTCAAATACAAAAGATAGATATTTTTATTAGCTAACCAGTGGCGTACGAAATAAATTTTTATATCCGTAAATTTTCGAGATATAACACAAACTTATATTTTTTTAAATGGAACCCATATCTGATTTTAGTCTCGAAAAAATCATTATTTTTTTTCTCTTTTCAGCGATGTAAGGGTTATTATGTTTTATATTTGTTTATCAATCAACAATATTCAGTTTTTCGTCTTTATCTAGTGCCCTATGAGAATTTTTGGAAAAACAAAAGCACATCTGAGATGGCCTCCCAAAGGCGCACAAAAAGTTCCATTTAACCGACATCGTATCTCTTATAGTTCTCGAGATCCCAATGGTGGCACCTCTAAATGGGATACACTGTATATTTTCGTAATATAAAAGGACCTAGTTGGACATGGTTCAAAATAACATAGTAAATTTACACAAAAAAATCCAATAAGAGACTTTTTGTACCATGTCCACACTTTTTATTATTATTTTTACTGTACTATGGCCAGAAGCAGATGACAGAATTATGAAATCTGATTGGCTCTGGACTTGATTCAAAACAATTCTTAGTGTATGTCATTTTAAAGCACATGGTACAAAACTATAAGTCTGTTTATAGTACAAGAAGCACTGAATTTGATGTTCTTTCTACTGGCCATGGTACAAAAATTATCAGGAAACCGAATTTGACTAATTTTTTTCAAAAAGTGGACTTGGTCCATTCAAATAATCAATAATAACAAAAGTGTTAAGAAAAAGTTAGTACATATATCTTTAAGAAATACCGCTAATCCCGTCAATAAATTGGAACCATCTTGAACATTTTAGAAGAGTAGGACAAGATTCCTTATAGAATAAATAAATAAATAAATATATCATCACGGCATATTACCCATTTCTGGGTGTGCCACAATCTGCTTTGTCACAGATATCGGTATTGATGATGACATATTTGCTAGTGCGGGCGTTTACCAGGCGTCACCACACGGGCACTCATTGCTGGCGTGGAGAGTGCACCACTCACCACAGGGGTCACTTTTGTGCCATTTAAAATTCGAAAATATTTGGCGTCGGTTGGGATCGGGACCGGTTCCCCAGGTTCGCGACCAGACACTCTTGACACGTGGCCACGGGACCCCCATAGAATGAAAGAATAGTTATAATTAATATAGAATTATCTGTGTGTAATGTTAATTTCCATACTTATGTAATAAAACAGAAATGGCATAATACGCAATCAGAATCGAGCCCTCTATTGGCACACTATTTTCAGTCGTTATAATTTTAGGATTACAAAAAGTTGGCAACCCTAATTGGAAAATAGAACATGTCTTGTAAGAATATTATATCATATTTTTTTGGAACATATGGTTTTGACCTTTTCATGAATACAAGTAGAGCTACTTGTTATGAAAGATAACTGAACTGTCAAGAGCAAGTTCAAAAGGTTACAAGTTTATATAAAATATAATTGCATAAAACAAGAACTTCTTGTTTTATCATACATATGGATAAAACTTAACAGTACTGACTGTCTAAATTTTTTTAAGTGTAACATTACAATAGAAACATGTATGAAATACAGTAGGTTCAGAAAAAAAATACATAATTCGCAGTAGGCTATTATGACAGAAATGTATGTCTGATTATTATTCAATTCAAAAGTCAAGTTGTCACAACTGATCGTGAAATGTAATTTTAAGAAGAAAAGATAAAGAAGAATATAGAATAGTAGAAAATTCCTGTGGTGCCTAAAAACTTCGCAAAGACCCTACAGCAAGTGTCTGTTGCGTGCATAAAAGAAAGTTTTTCATATAAAGAACTCGAATTTGGTCCATTCTGTACAATAATTCCCAAAAAGTTAAAATCACTAAAAACGTAAAATACCTAACAAACATAAAAATCTGTTGTGGCCAGCACAATACCTCACACTATTTCCGTTTTGTTACATAAGTATCGAATGTAACATTTCCTGTACCTGTACACCTAAATAATTCTAATTATATCTATTCTTTCATTCAATGAATGAAACACTTAAAACTTAGCCAATGCGCACTTATTATACAGTGTGTCCCATTTAGAGGTGCCACCATTAGGATCTCGAGAACTATAAGAGATACGATGTCGGTTAAATGGAACTTTTTATGCGCCTTTGGGAGGCCATCTCAGATGTGCTTTTATTTTTCCAAAAATTCTCATAGAGCACTAGATAATGACGAAAAACTGAATATTGTTGATTTTTTCTTTCTCAAATAACTACTAAACTATTAATAATTGAGAAAAAAGTTTCAAATATAAAAGATAGATATTTTTATTAACTAACCAGTGGCGTACGGAATAAATTTTTATATCCGTAAAGTTTTGAGATATAACACAAACTTATATTTTTTTAAATGGAACCCATATCTGATTTTATTCTCAAAAAAATAAATATTTTTTTCTCTTTTCAACGATGTAAGGGTTATTATGTTTTATATTTGTTTTGCCTTCAAAATTATTATTTTTTCCTTACTTTGTATTAAATTTACAATTATTTTGAAAATATTGGTAGATTTCTATTTGGAAATACTCCTTGTATTTAAATAATTTATTTCGTTAGAAAATTTTGCTCAAAATTCGTATCAAATTAATTTTTATATTTTGTATCAGGTCGCCCTTGGCTCATCATAGTGTAATTTGTAATTATGAGTCTAGAATGTTATTAATATTAAGTAATAAAGGCATAAAACAAATTATTTTGATCAAATACAATATAATTAATAAAAATAATAATGTATTTTTGGAAAATAATAAGAAAATTCAGGAAAATAAGGAGAAAAATTAAAGTTTAGGAGTAAAACAAATATAAAACATAATAACCCTTACATCATTGAAAAGAGAAAAAAATATTGATTTTTTTGAGACTAAAATCAGATATGGGTTCCATTTAAAAAAATATAAGTTTGTGTTATATCTCGAAAATTTACGGATATAAAAATTTATTTCGTACGCCACTGGTTAGTTAATAAAAATATCTATCTTTTATATTTGAAACGTTTTTCTCAATTATTAATAGTTTAGAAATTATTTGAGAAAGAAAAAATCAACAATATTCAGTTTTTCGTCATTATCTAGTGCCCTATGAGAATTTTTGGAAAAACAAAAGCACATCTGGGATGGCCTTCCAAAGGCGCACAAAAAGTTCCATTTAACCGACATTGTATCTCTTATAGTTCTCGAGATCCCAATGGTGGCACTTCTAAATGGGACACACTGTATAATTGAAAAATGAGTTATTCACTCGGTGCAAAAAAGTTCGCATTAATAAATGGAAAACGCTATTAGGTATATATTTTAAATATACGAATATAAACGTTGATTTTAATTTAATTATTGCTTATTTTCCAATTAAATATTGGTGCAACCGGCCATAAGAAGAATAAATTTGAAAATCATTTAAATGAAATTTAACTTCCTCTCTCTACAGTACTTAATATGTGTCAGGGACATTAAAAGATGAATCAATCTTCTATTAAAAAGACATTATTGAAATAAATATTAATAGGAGTCGAATTAATTCAAGAAGTAGAAGGTCCACTCCACTGCAAAAAGAGTAGGACAACGACCTTAACTTTCACATAGAGTTAACAGACTTCGGTTGCCGGTGTATTATAAACGAATTCACAAACTGCTCACACATACATTATAGAAAACTGATTATATTATTAGTATGATGTTCATTATACAAAGTACTACAGTGGGTATAGTGAAAATTATTAGGGAGAAGGCTTACGTCATCAACCTGAAAAAACTTTTTAAAATCAAATATAACTTGTAAAAATTATTTAAGGTACAGTATAACTTCGATAATTCGGACACTCCAGTAATTCAGATCCTATTGTCAATCGGACATTTTACGTTTTCTCAAAAATCTGATGACTTCCTTGTACGTCTGTTAAACTATACATATTTTGTTAATAATTAAAATATCTACGAGCCCCTTCTCACTTCAGTTGGCCCACTTGTAAAAAATTCATTTATGCTGACTTAACTAATAGCATTTTTAATAATACTAAAATGAATCTTTACTTTTTATTTAAAATGTAAATTTTCAGCATTATAGAGTAATTTTAAATTCAATTTTTAGCTCAAGATTAAAAATTTAATGGTATAACTTTAAACACAAATCTAATATATTAATTACATATTATTTATCATTATTGAATAACGTCGCTTTTAAATGTAAATTGTTACTGTAAATCTTTTTAACGTTTTATTTAATAAAACCTTACAATTTTACGACTTAAATTCGTTTAATTTTTTCAGTTTTTCTTGAATTGTTGCTAAAACTAAGTATTATTTCATTTTCCATTGAAACAGTAACATATTTTAGGAAACATATCTTGATATATCGGTAAAACGACAAAATGTCTGTAATATTAATAAAAATTGGTGATAATTTATGTTATTTATTATTTGTGTCGTATATTAACTAAACAAAATTAAATTAAGCGGATTGGGCCAAATGATGTGGGAAGGGGCTCGTATTATAACAGACCCAATCATAAAATTGCACGTATTTGACAATCACAGATCATATAAAAACCTACTGACAATGGGCCGAATTCAACACTCTTCTTTAACTAATGAAGCTTATCTAAAAATAACAAAATAAAGAGAGACTTATGTAATAATACATTAATTAGAAAAAGATGCAAGCTATTTCCATGGTTACTAGAGACGATCACTAGGCTAATGAAGAGTGCTGAATTCGGCCCAATGACATTAACTTTTTACCTTCCGTCACCTTTAGGTAAGGAAGGTATTGTCTTTGGTCAAAAATTTCGATGGGGAGTTTTAAATGAATAAGCACGTTTTAATGTCCCTACAATACGATTTTACTGGTTTTACTATGATGTCTGTGTGTGTGTGTCCGTGTGTGTGTGTCTGTGTGTGTGTGTGTGTGTGTGTGTGTGTGTGTGTGTGTGTGTGTGTGTATGTGTATGTGACAATTTTTTCTCCGACAATAACTCCAAAACTACAATTCTAAAAATTATGATTTTTTCGTATTATTCTTCCTTACAACCCTATGAAGAGCTGATTAGATTTTGGTTATAATTGGTCAACCGGAAGTATCCTTATTTGAAGTTCTTAACATTTTTCTTGAAAAATTGCAGTTAAATATCATTTTCGACATTTTATGTGATTATCAATGGAAAGAATATCTTATTCTCTATCTCTATCTCGGTTCGATTATACATTTTCCTTCATATTCAATAGATATAGAGTTATAGAGAGATTAAGAGAGATTAATTTTCTAAAATCATTCAGCTTTGCAAAAATTATGAAAACAACAGATATATTCAAAAAAATCTAATTGACAGATGTCAGTGGCAAGTGCAAAACCAAAGTGGAAAGTATATGATCTGAAAGTGATATAAGTGACAGAGTGTCCCTCGCCAGTGACTTGCATTTGCGGCCTCGTCTCAAGATAGGAACTTATAATGCTGGAAGATGGAAGGACTGTATAGCAGAAGATTTGAGAGAGGAAGAACTGTGTCACGAAGGTGCTTTGGACAGGAATGAGTAGCAGAGAAGAGTGACTTCTAATAAAATAGGGAAAAGTTGAAGCAGGAGGAAGTGTTAAGTGCAATACATAATTTTATTAGATTTTAGAATCTTTTCAAAGGAACTTTCAGTATGGATATGTAAAAAATAGTGTGTTCTTGTTACAATTATACAGGATATATAGAATCTTTTTCAAGGAACTTTTGGTATAGGATATGTACAAAATACATCGAATTGACGGAAGGTTTTGTGCTGGCCACAACAGATTTTTTTATTTTTTTGTTAGCTAATCCATAGCAAACTTAATTACAAAAATCAAAAAGTACATAATTTTTAAATTTACATATCTCGCTTATACAAAGAGCTAATTTAATCGTACTTTATGTTTTTGACGCAAAATTATGTAATGACCAAAAAGGGAGGTGCACAACTAGATGTTATAGCAGTCCTAAATACAAAATTTTAACTTTCTACGGCTTCCTGTTTTTCAGTTATGCGAGATACGTACGTACGTACGTATAGACGTCACGACGAAATTAGTCAAAATGGATTCAGAGATGGTCAAAATGGATATTTCCGTTGAAATCTGGAAACCGAAATTTTTCGCGATTACAATACTTCACATTAAATTTATGTTCATGTGCACACATATACAGTAAAATTTTTGAAAGAAGTCCGATCAAGGCTATCTACGAATTGTATCTATGAATTAAGATTTTGTGCTGTCAAATTTAGTAGTGTCTTTTACATAGTTTTTATGAGGGTACATAATATCTTGTGTACCTCATAAAAACTATGTAAACGACACTACTAAATTTGACAGCATAAAATCTTAATTCATAGATGCAATTCGTAGATGGCCTTGATCGGACTTCTTTCAAAAATTTTACTGTACATATATTATGTGCCTAATATTTACATATTTTTGTACTTTTAATTTTTCGTATTTATTTATAATATGTATGTATGTTCCTATACCTATGCATTAGTGTAAAAATTTAGTTTCGTTCAATTGTTCTAAGTTCTCGTTAAACATCTTGATTTGTTTCATTTATGTGTAGATTTAGTGATTTGACAAGACAAATAAAAAAAAAAAATCTGTTGTGGCCAGCACAAAACCTTCCGTCAATTCGATGTATTTTGTACATATCTCATACCAAAAGTTCCTTGAAAAAGATGCTGTATATCCTGTAAAATTTTAACACCAACACACTATATTTTACAAATTCCATAGCGAAAGTTCCTTTCCCTATTTTATTAGGGGTCGCTGTTTCTTACTCTTCTCTTTTACTCATTCCTGTCCAACGCATCTTCTTCACATAATTCTTCCTCTCTCATATCTACACAGTCCTTCCATTTCTCTTTGGCCTTTCTTGTACTTCTGGCATTGAAAATTCCAATATTGAGGCGAGTCTGCAACTGCAAGTCACTTGCGAGGGACACTGTATCACATTCACATATAACTTTCTGACCCTATACTTTCAACTTTGGTTTTGCATTTGACACTGACATCTGTCAATTAAAAATTTTTGAATTATCTGCTGTTTCCATAATTTTAGCAAAGCTGACTAATTTTTGCAAGTTAATCTCTCTTAATGTCTCTATAACTCTATATGTATAATCAAACCGTATAGAGAATAAGATATTCTTTCATAATTATAATCACAAAATGTCGAAAAATGATATTTAACTGCGTTTTTTTAAGAAAAACTGTTAAAAACTTCAAATAAGGGTACTTCCGGTAGATCAATTATAACCAAAATCTAATCAGCTCTTCACATGGATGCAAACAACAGGAATACGAAAGAATTATAATTTTTAGAATTGTAGTATTGGAGTTATCGTCGGAGAAAAAATTGTCACACACGGACACACATACACACACACGGACACACACACACACACACACACGGACACACACACACACACACACACACACACACACACGGACACACACACACACACACCCACGGACACACACACACACATACAGACATCATCTTAAAAATTGTATTTTCGTATTGTAGGGACCCTAAAACGTGCTTATTCATTAAAAACTCACTACCGAATTTTTTGACCAAAGACAATACCTTCCTTACCTAAAGGTGACGGAAGGTAAAAAAACACATAAGATATAATCCACTAGTCCGGATACCTCGCTAATTCGGCGATTGCTGGAACGATGTGTCCGGATTATCGAAGTTATACTGTAGTTCATCCGCGACATCCCTAATCAAGTGAATTGTTATATTTAAAATGAGAAGAAAAATAAAATAATTTGGACTCCCAAAAATATTATATTTCAAACAATGTAGGGCTTCGTACTTTTAACGTGCGGATATTGTAATATAACCCTATATTTCCTGGGTATTATTTTTGTAAAGCTTTATTAACAGATCAGAAATTTGAACCGAGGAAAATAAATCATGTATACTATACACAGGTGAATAATATGCAGTATTGAATTACCTACTTCATATTGAAATATGAGGACACAAACGATCTACTCGTACGATTTAAAATGTGTATGTGTAGAAATTCTATAAACTTATTATTTCTTCTGTTTGGTATATGTAATGCAGAAAACATGAAAATAACAAATAGTCAATAGTAGGTATACCTCGTCCAGATTTCATTTGAACAAATGACTTTTAAATCCTCCGTGTTAATCCTAAACTTTGCTACTGTGAATATTTTTACGTTTCACGCAAATATAGTTTCTTCTCAAAGTACATTATATGTCTATGAAAGTTGAAAATTGCTTGTAACTATTTAAAAAGGGAAAAGTTTTATTGGGGTATTGGGGTATAAGTCAATACAATTCTGTACCTCTTGCATATTTACATTTTGGCACTACCAGTTGCTCAATTCAGTAATGAGCGTTCATTGTTAAAGCAAGCATAACATCTTGGATAAGAATTTTACAGGTCAACTATGGTTCTCTGGATGCATGAAACGTAAAAATATTCACAGTAGCATAGATTAGGATTAACACAGAGGATTTAAAAGTCATTTGTTCAAATGAAATCTGGACAAGGTATAGTAAAATGACTGGATATATATGTATATATAGGCTGTCTCTAAAATACGGAGACATGGCTTAAACACAGATTCCTGAGGTTAAAATAAGACGATTTAACTAAATTAGCTTCTACCGGAAAGTGTACCATTTAGCCAGAATTCTGCTTCAAAGTTCTTCGAAAAAAGATTAATTTTGCTTATAATAACAGAACGCTTTATTCGATTTGGATGAAATTTGGTATGACAGTTCATATAGCTGTTATATTTTAAGATGATACTTGTTATTATTAGTGAACTATAGTCTATTTGAGAATGACTGGCAGTAATAAATCATTATTTGCAAGAGTAGTATTGGATTTTTGCCAGCATTGCGGCAAATAAAACTACCAGAAAAATCAGTTGTAACTACACTAGGATGGTCAAAATAAGCCGCACGCTTTGTACCTGGAACGAAACTTACTTGTCGAACAATATAAATGCCGTCCGATAATCCCCGTCGGACTGTGTCATAGACGTAGATAGGATTTGTAGAGTGATCTGTTTATACATTTACTAAAAATAAAAGTTTTTAATATTTAAATATAACTTTCTCAGTCATTATTATTATATTGCATACATTTAATATTTACATACATACATTCAATATTTACATTTTTATACTTATTTCATGTGTTTTGTCAAGATATTGGTACCTGTCATATTTCTATTAAATATACATATTACATTACATATACTTATATATTTATACATAAATTATTAAAAATCAGAATCTGATTCTGAATCTTGTCCTACTGAAATTATAAATGGCTCGATCGTTTCATCTATCAGATGGTCAAGTTTGCACATTTGGTCTTCTTCCTTTATGACATGTTGAATACAGTTTTTCCAATTATCGGCAGTCACATGTTTTAATGCATCCATAAAAAGTTTTTTCACATTGTCCAATTTAAAAGTGGTGTTGTTTCGCGCTACTTCACCTTTAACTTGAGCCCAAACTAATTCAATTGGATTGAGCTCGCAGTGATAGGGCGGTAAACGAAGGACAGTAATACCGCGATTCGCTGCCATATCATCAATAACATGATGAATAAATTTATGTCTATGTAATTTAGCTATAACCGAATTTAGTCATTTCGACTATCCCTGTGCAAACAATTATTGGCGCGCTACTGGAATGTCTTTGACAGAATGATTTATTACTGCCAGTCATTCTCAAATAGACTATACTAATGTATGATACTTAGGTGTCCCAACATTGATTAGACCGTAACTTTTTAATGGTCACGTCGATAACGTGAAAATATTTTTTTTTCAGAAAGATACATTCAGTAGTAAACATTTCTTTCTCTCTCTCTCTCTCTCTCTCTCTCTCTCTCTCTCTCTCTCTCTCTCTCTCTCTGTTTGATTTGTGATATCTGTTGCGGTTCAGACAGAAAAAATTAAAACAATTATTGTTTATGGGTTGTCAAAAAAATTCCTCCGCAATATTCAGAAACTAGTAACATTCGTTTGTTCGGCCTAATAGTATTTTACTAACATTATTATAAATAAGACGACAAAACAAGTTGAGAAGATTGACAACTCGTTACAGTCATTAAAAATTAGAAGTTTGGCATTTGGACAGATTGCTAGATAAAATTTAGCTGTGCAGACACTCAGATTTTATTTTTACCTCTCGCTAAGAGAGGTTTAGATTCATGCTAAAAATCACACATCCAGATATAAGTGAATAAGCACGATTTAAGGTCCATATAAACCGATTTTAACATTTTTACGATGATGTCTGTGTGTGTATATGTGGATGTGTGTGTGTATGTATGTCTGAATATATGTATGTATGTGTGTATATATGTATGTGTGTGTGTGTATATGTGTGGATGTTGGAGGGACGATTACTCAAAAACTATAAGACATAAGACCAGTTTAACTATAAATTCCTCAATCTGACATTCCTGGGAAGAGCTGAAAAGGTTTTGGTAACAATTGGACAACCGGAAGTAATAGTTTCTAAAAAAAATTCTTCTAAATATTATTTTTTGAAAATTTTTGATATAACTAATATTGAAGAAGATAAAATTCTACATCTGATACATATAAAATTTTTATTATATCTTCTATAAATTTAGAGATAAAGACGCTATAATATATAGAATATCGGGATGTAATAACTCGGGTAGGCTAAACTACACTAAGGAAACCAGTTCACAAATTCGAATGTTTATAACGTAATTAATAAATGACAGATGTCAGTGTCAAAAATCTAAAGTTTTAGTTACATTTTAAAAGCTTTTTCTGGGAAGTATATTTAATCTTTCTTATTGTTTATTAATTAAATATTTAAAATTATAGATAATATGCAATTATCCATCAGAAATACCGCTAATCTTGTTAATGAATTGGAAGAATCTCTGACATTTAGGAACTTCCCCATACAATGAAAAATAGATATAATTAGAATTGTATGTGTGCAGAACACATATTAAATACAATAAAAAACAATATTTGGGTAAAGTTCTGTAATTTTTACCTCCCGCTACCCTAGGTAAGGGAGGTATAGGGATCGTGCTAAAAATCACATATAGAGATTTTAGTGAATAAGCACGTTTTGATGTCCCCAGAATCCGATTTTATCATTTTTACAATGATGTCTGTAGGTATGTATGTATGTATGTATGTATGTGTGTGTGTGTGTGTGTGTGTGTGTGTGTGTGTGTGTGTGTGTGTGTGTGTGTGTGTGGATCGTGTGGAAACGATTACTCAAATACTATCAATCAGAAAATTTTGAAATTTTGTATACTCATTCTATACTAATGTGGGAAGAGCTCATTAGTTTTTAGTGTATATCGGATAACCGGAAGTATCATTTATACAAGCTTTTAACAGTTTTTGTTGTAAAAAAATCATTGAATATAATTTTTTAGCAACTTTTACCAATACAAATTAAATATAATGGAACAATCTTCAATTCTACGATAAGCATTTAGTAAATAACTTGAAATAACTTTAAATATTGAATTATAAAATAACTTATTTTTGTACATCACTTTGCCTCTGCGTCAAACAAAAACAGTACTTTAATAACAAAGTTGACATATTTAAATAAATGTCACTGTCACGAAGCGATTACATCAAAATTAATAATGAAACCGTGTTAAGAAGAATTGTAATGAAATTAAGGTTTGTAAAAATAATAAATTTTCCATCATACATAAATATTAGATATACAGGATAATTCGATTTAAGTTTGATGTTTGCAGCATTATATATCAAACAGCTCTCAATAAGAACGTGATTTCAAAGTGTCAAATAATAGTTTGCAACTACACATTTACGAAATGGATCATGTACGGCGAAGAATTTACACAGATTGCGTTTTAGAGCATAAGGAAGTTGGTGCTGATTTTGACAATAATGTGTTTGTGACGATTTTTCTTTAAAATATATTAATGATCCAAAACTTCGCAAAGTTGGTATTTGCTCACAGATTTTTCAGGAAAATCAAAATAAAATACAATCCAAAATTTCGTATTACAAACTTTTCTATTTATTGGAACAACGAAGTAGATTTTATTTACAATCAATCAATCGGAAGTGGTACTTTACTTAAAGTTCATTGTTATTTTAAACATGGAATTGGCGGGAGGTCATGTGCTGGCCACTTCAGATTTTTTCGTTATAAAACGACGGTTCGATAACGAAGTACAATACAATACTTATACAACATAAAATGGAAATGGCGAGAGGTCTTGTGCTGGGTACAACAGATTTTTTTTCTGTGTGAACCGTAACAGATATCACAAATTACACAGAGAGAGAAAAGTTTACTATTGAATGTATCTTTCTGAAAAAAAAAAATTTATGTTATCAGCGACCAGTCAGAATGTAGCTCTCTATTGGCCACTAAGTCACTATAATTAAACCACCACGTTCATGTAGAATACAATACAGCGCTTATAATCATAGAATACTTTTATTTTTGTGAACTGTAACCGGTTAATATATACCGTTTCGTTTGCGATGGAAGTAACAGTACTTATATCGCCTTTTACTTGCCGTAAAGTTGTGAATTACACGGAAAAAGGTGAATAGAAAAATAAGTGATTTAGTGCCATCGAGAGGTTAAAAGGAGCGTTAAAGAACTGTTAGCTAAATACGAAACTAATTGCAATAATTGCATATACTCGTCGCTATTCAAATAAACAATTGTTATTTACATGACAACAAAATTCAAGATATTCGCTATGGTGCTTCTATAATAGAAACATTCACGACAGGTGATGATGAAATTTAAGTATGTTATTTTTTACCTCTCGCTGAGAGAGGTATTGGATTCATGCTAAAATTCGCATGTCCAGATTTTATTAAATAAGCACGATTTAAGGTCCCTAGAATCCGATTATAACATTTTTAAAATGTGTGTGTGTGTGGATGTGTATATATATATATGTGTGTGTGTGTGTGTGTGTGTGTGTGTGCGTGTGTGTGGATGTGTGTATATGTGAATGTGGGTATGTATGTATGGATGTTGGAGGGGTGATTCCTCAAAAACTATAATACTTAAAAAATAGTTAACTGCGGTTTCCTCAATCTGACATTCCTGGGAAGAGTTGGAAAGGTTTTGGTAACAATTGAACAACCGGAAGTATTAATTTCTTGGAAAAAAATTTCTAAATATAATTTTTCGGGAGTTTTTTTTTTATTAAATATTGAAGAACATAAAATTCTCCATCTAATACACTTAAAATTTTTATTATATCTTGTATAGATTTAGAGATAAAGACTCTATAATTTATAGAGTAAACGAATCGCAGAGGCTAAGGCAGTAAGGAAACCAGTTGACAAATTCCAATGTTTATAACATAGTTTGTAAATGACACATGTCAGTGTCAAAAATCAACAGTTTTAGTGACATTCTGATAGCTTTTTCTGGGAAGTATGTTTAATCTTTCTTATTGTTTTATTAATTAAATATTTGAAATTATAGGTAAAATTGTGGTAAAATGCATATATCCATCAGAAATACCGCCAATCTGGTTAATGAATTGGAAGAATCTCTGACAATTAGAAACTTCCTCATACAATGAAAAATAGATATAATTAGAATTATATGTGTGCAAAAGACATGTTAAATACAATAAAAAACAATATTTGGGTAAAGTTCTGTAATATTTTGTTATAAAACGACGGTTCGAAAGTGAAGTGCAATACAATACTTATATAGCCTAATATGGAAATGGCGAGCGGTATTGTGCTGGCCACAACAGATTTTTTTTACCTCTCGCTAAGAGAGGTATTGGATTCATGCTAAAAATCGCATATCGAGATTTGTGAATAAGAACCCTTTAAGGTCACTAGAATCCGATTTTAATATTTTTACAATGATGTCTGTGTGGATGTGTGTGTGTATGTGTGTGTATGTATGTGGGTGTTGGAGGGACTTTGTATTCCTTAATCTGACATTAAATGGTAGAGCTGAAAAAGTTTTGGTAACAATTGGACAAGCGGGAGTTTCCTAAAAAAAAAAAATTTTGCTATAAATTTGCTTTCAAAATATCGAGGTAATCTTTGCTATCTATAAATGTTGCAATAATAACTAATTTTCGTACTCCCGCTAACTAAATATACCCTCAAAACATAATGCTGCCACTGCCATATTAAATTTTCTACTTTCTATTTTTTATTAAGTTTTCTGGTAATATAAGTATGGGCTATCCAGCGAATCAAGCGGTTTACGTCATCGTTTAGGGATTTTTGAAATTTTCTTTATTTTTTTAAATATATTTTATTAACGGTATTTTTGGGTTTTTTATTATTATTATGTATTTGACACCTTCAATAGAAATAATTATATTTGGATATATTATTATTAAGTAAAATTTTGTAAATTTTTGCAAAATGACGTTTGATTTTATTTTTTTAATATTGGTAATTCTGAACATGTATATTACTAAATATTATATGTCTATATTATACTTTTCAACCTGTATTCTGATTTCATTTTGTTTTTGGTTTCGTTGTTCATTGACAAAATGTCAAATGCTGTCATGTCAAGTTCAAGAACTTTTGAAAATGAAAAATAGATTGGTGGGCTCATACTTTCAATAAATTGGATTTCTCTGAAAAAAAATTATACCAGACATGTTACCTTTTTAAGAAAGATTTGGATTTATGAAGACAACCCACAGATCATGTTTTAATCCGTTTTACATGCTCATGTAAACTTTTTAACATATGACGTCATTGTTTCTAGTGATATTGTATTTATGACGTAAACCGCTTGATTCGCTGGATGGCCCATAAATATAATAAGCGTGTTTCTTCGGACTGTGATTATGATTTTCTAAATAATGATTTGTTCAATAATGATTACTTCGAATCATGATTAAATTTAATTCCAAAGAAACAACAAAATTAACTCGTATATAACTAAAGAAAAAACCACTTACCCTTAACAATAAATTTAAAAACTATATACGTATTTCGAGAACTAAGTTCTCATCATCAGTAGAAACTACAAAGTAAACACAGAGTAGTTAAGATTACTCATCATGTAAACCATGCCAGAGGTCAAAACAGCTCTGAGGAATAAGGGAGAGAACACGGGTTATATAGGGACAGGAGTCAAAGGTGAGTGGATACCTAATTGGGTAACTAAGATTAAACAAAGTAACTGTCTTATATTAACTCATATAATTTAGAATTTGGTATAGGACCTAGGTCCGCGTTCATTAATTTATCTTTAAATTTATGTATTATCAAACTCTCGTGTGCGTCTAAATATCTATTATTATCAACTTGTTTCAATAATTTTATATTAGAATTGTCAATTTTATTATTATTTTATTATTATTATGGGGACCCGTGGCCGCGTGCCTGAGTGTCTGGTCGCGAACCTGGGGGAACCGGGTTCGATCCCGACAGACGTCAAATATTTCCAATTTTAAATGGCAC
This sequence comes from Ophonus ardosiacus, assembly GCA_943142095.1. Taxonomy (NCBI): domain Eukaryota; kingdom Metazoa; phylum Arthropoda; class Insecta; order Coleoptera; family Carabidae; genus Ophonus; species Ophonus ardosiacus. Next base: position 3,595,889 of record OW964840.1, read on the forward strand.
AAAAGTGACCCCTGTGGTGCACTCTCCACACCAGCTGTGAGTGCCCATGAGGTGACGCCTGGTAAGCGCCCACACGGTAAAATATATCGTCATCATTACCGATATCTACATGTGTTGTAGATACTGGCACACCCAGCAATGGGTAATATGCCATGATGATATATTTATTTATTTATTTATTTTATGATTATTAATAAACATATGTTGTGCTACACTAGATTTATCGATTACCGCTTTTTTTAAATCGAGTATCAATGGGGTCATTTCACATTTTCTGATTTATTTTTTTCTTGAAAAAATAGGTCAAATTAAACATGTATGTGTATGTTTTACATCTTACAAGTCTTTAGAATCAGAGATATGATTTTTAAAAATTTGCGTTTAATTTCAAATATTTCAACGGCTGACGACACATATTCACGGAAGCGTCAGTCGAGCTCTACCGGTTTAATTTAGAACTATGATTATTTGGTTTCGTATTTATTTAAATAAATGGTTTATTTACATACCTTATACTGCACTAGTACTTTTAAAGAAATAGAAAGTAATAATAATCTTCTCTCTTGTATATTTTGCTGTCAGCTGTCATACTTTTAGGTTAGGTTACTATTTCATGTTGTGATGCGTGTGTGTGTGAGAGAGAATTGTCTTTGTGTGAGTATGAATATGTGTCGTCACAAATTTAGTCCGTGTTTAAAAGCGCGAAAGTTTATTAGCAAATTTATGAATGAAAAGTCGCATATTTCAAATTATTTTCTATTACTATATTTATTAAATGAGATGGATTTCATGATTTTATAAAAAAAATCGATAATTATTTTTTTTTTTTTAAATGACCCCATTTGTCTTTTAGTTTGCCAAATATAAACTTTATTATAATCTTTATAGTCAATTTTTCTCTCCCTTATTCCTCAGAGCTGTTTTGACCTCTGGCATGGTTTACATGCTGAATAATCTTAACTTCTCTGTGTTTACTTTGTAGTTTATACTGATGATGAGAACTTAGTTCTCGAAATACGTATATAGTTTTTAAATTTATTGTTAAGGTTAGGGGGTTTTTTCTTTAGTTATAAACTTTACCTTAAGACTCTATTTTAGTTTTATAAAATTAACTCGATCGACGCGAAATCTACATAACGTCGAACGAACTAGCGGCAAACGTCAAATGATAAATCAGCTGTTTTGACTGAAGTAATACCCAAATCGAAAATAGTTTAAAGGTGGATTGTGCTGAAACAGAAATAATATTTTTGGTATAGAATGTGAAGTAAAATATGCAAACAAGTTTCTTTAACTTTTTTTTGTAACTGTAGCATTTAATATTAGAAAAATCGAAACCAATAATGAATGTTGAACTACTGATTCAAGTTCTAGTAGTTCGGATGATTCTGATGTAGACATAAATTTTCACATTCCAATATTTCATTGCTTGCTTTTTCCGCAATTTTCAAATCTTTTGTTATTTCAACCACAGTGATCATGCGAAAAGAGGGGTCATTTAAAAAAAAATAATTGTCGATTTTTTTTATAAAATCATGAAATCCATCTCATTTAATAAATATAGTTATAGAAAATAATTTGAAATATGCTACTTTTCATTCATAAATTTGCTAATAAACTTTCGCGGTTTTAAACACGGACTAAATTTGTGACGACACAAATTCATACTCACACAAAGACAATTCACTCTCACACACACACGCTTCACAACATGAAACAGTAACCTAACCTAAAAGTGTGACAGATGACAGCAAAATATACAAGAGAGAAGATTATTATTATTTTCTATTTCTTTAAAAGTACTAGTGCAGTATAAATTATGTAAATAAACCATTTATTTAAATAAATACCCAACCAAATAGTCATAGTTCTAAATTAAACCGGTAGAGCTCGACTGTCGCATCCGTGAATATGTGTCGTCAGCCGTTGAAATATTTGAAATTAAACGCAACTTTTAAAAAATCATATCTCTGATTCTAAAGACTTATAAGATGAAAAACATACACATACTTGTTTAATTTGACCTATTTTTTCAAGAAAAAAATAAATCAGAAAATGTGAAATGACCTCATTCAGAAGGGAAAGGGGAATGGCGTGTTGTGATCACAAACACAAAATGAAAGAGTGGGGGTAACGAATAACGAACGAAGAAACAATTTTCTTTTTGATCATGTTCACTTTGTTCAATTTATCACGAATCACAGTCCGAAGAAACTCGCCTAATACACACAGATTATTATTATTACTTGCTTTTACATTGAATGCTCACGTGCCATTATTTGTACAGCTCTGTTGAAATAAAGAGATGCATTGGTTTATTGGCTACCCTGTATAATAAAATGTTACTGTTCCTTTGACGTGAATGCAATTTTTGTTTAAAGTAATTTTCTGAACTACAGTCTACCTATGGACAAATATATAGATTTTGTGTATTAATTTTCTTTTTTTTTTGTTCTAGGGCCATCTCAGAGAATTGTCCCAAAAAGACCTGCCCTTAGTGCAGATCGAGGGATAATTAGCCCTTCTTCTACCAGCCCTCCCACAAAGGTAATAAGGTTTTTTTTTATAAAATATATCTACCCTTTAAAACTGTTCCTTGATCTGCTGTTTTTCACGCAAACTCATAAAAACTTCGAGCTTTATATTGATGTTGATATGGAAAATTATTTTACAAACTATACAATGACATGAACAAATTCGAGTTCCTGGTATTTTCTGTAGCGTGTTTAATAAGAAAGTTTTTCATATAAGGAACTCGAATTTATTCCACCCTGTACATCTCAATTTTGTAATTTAAATTATAAGTCTAAAATTAATAATAAAAAAATATCCATTTCCCCTATTTTTCAATCATCCTGTAACTGCGACGGTCAGATTTTTTATATAACGTTATTGTTTTGTTCCCTGACCATTTTCCGAGAATATAATCTCCCACATCCGGCTGTGTGTTAGATAAAGACAGCATGATAATGACTCATTTGTATTATCTTCTGTCTTTATCCAACTTTCATGTGTAATGAGTGTGACACACTTTGCTTCATTTAACAAAAGTAGTAACATTATCTAGTAAGCCATGGAAACATGTGAAACTGTGAGAAAAATTCATTTGTTTTGCGTGGTTTGAAGAAGTGAAAACAAAAGTTTTGCGCAGTGACTTGTTTTTGGATTTTTGTGATGTATATTTAAAAAATATAAAACATATAATAATAATTTATTATTCATAAGAAAATGAAATGAATGAAATTTTGTCTGAACTAATATTACTCGTAATTTTATCTGTGATTTCTTTAATTTATTTGAAATTTAAATACGGTCAATTTGTTATAATAATAGAAATAAATTTTTATGAGTGTATTCCACATTTAATAGTTTTATTTATAGTAATGCCATTATTTGTGCTATTTTTAGAATGTTTTACGTATATTCGAGGTACTTCAACATTTACATATACTTATTTTTCTAAATAAAGTAAATTAAATGATGTATTAAAATATAAATTATACAGTTGGTTTAAAATTATAGAACAAAACTTAAAATTTAAATAAACGACTACCGTGAATATTTTGTAACGAGAAACATTGGATTTGTCATATCCATGGTTACGACTTGACATTTGATTGACAGCAATGTATTTGCCTGTCCCATTTAAAATAAAACATAGGGAACAAATTTGACATTTGACAAGACGTCAATAGAGGTTAATTTTGTTTAAGTAATTATACCTGTTTTCTAAAAATTAAATTTAGATGTAGAAAAAATATTGTGTGGTACCTTGTGCCCGATTGATTTTCTGACTCGGCTAAATTTCTTGCAATATTTAAATATAATACTTCTGTCAAATTCATTCCCCATGTGTCATTTTAAATGAGACAGACAAATACATTGCTGTCAATCAAATGTCAAATCGTACCTTATAGGAAAATTCAATGCTTATCTGTCATATTGACAAGATGTCATTAGAGGTTAATTTTGTTTAAATAATTATACCTGTTTTCTAAAAATTAAATTTAGATGTAGAAAAAATATTGTGTACACCTTGTGCCCGACAAATGTATAGTGCTCTTGAGTGGTTTTCTGACTTGGCTAAACTTTTTCAATATTTAAATATAATACTTCTGTCAAATTCGTTCCCTATGTTTCATTTTAAATGGGACAGGCAAATGCATTGCTGTCAATCAAATGTCGAGTCGTAACCATGGATATGACAAACAATACTCACGGTATAACTTTACTAAGGCTGTGTTCGATGTCGCATTTGGCATTTAGTTTTTAAGATTTAGGTCTTTTTCACATAAATACAACTCCGAATGGCACATTAATGACACCCATTGCTTTTTATGGTAACACTTTAAAATAAAAATGAATTTTACAATTCGATTTAATTTTATTCAGTGTCTACTGTTATTTTAAACAGGATGTTAAAATTAACGTGACAAGTTACAGAATACACCCCTAAGTCAGACATATTTAAATGGAGTACCATTATTAGAAGAAATCACGAAATAATGGGGTCATTTCAAAAAAAATAATTGTCGATTTTTTTTATAAAATCATGAAATCCATCTCATTTAATAAATATAGTAATAAAAAATAATTTGAAATATGCGACTTTTCATTCATAAATTTGCTAATAAACTTTCGCGCTTTTAAACACGGACTAAATTTGTGACGACATAAATTCATACTCACACAAAAACAATTCTCTCTCACACACACACGCTTCACAACATGAAACAGTAACCGAACCTAAAAGTGTGACAGCTGACCGCAAAATATACAAAATAGAAGATTATTATTACTTTCTATTTCTTTAAAAGTACTAGTGCAGTATAAGGTATTTAAATAGGTAAACAATTTATTTAAATAAATACCAAATCAAATAATCATAGTTCTAAATTAAGCCGGTAGAGCTCGACTATCGTATCCGTGAATATGTGTCGTCAGCCGTTGAAATATTTGAAATTAAATTCTAAAGACTTGTAAGATGTAAAACATACACATACATGTTTAATTTGGCCTATTTTTTCAAGAAAAAAATAAATCAGAAAATGTGAAATGACCCCATTGGATAAAACTTGGAGCAAATAAGTAACTCTTATACCCAGCAAAAAAATGCAAATTGAAATTTTGACAGCAATGCATAACAATTCATTTGACATTTCATTTCGATACAATATTGTCAGTTTAATACCCGAGACAGACGACAAAAATTAATGATCATTAACGGTTAGATATAGTATGCGCACGTGAACTTGAGACTATTGACAGATGTCAAAATTGCGTCTATTAACAAACCAGAGAATATTGACTGTAGTAAGTACATGTTACTTATTGTTTTGTACTGTATGAATACATTGCAATAAGTAGCATGAGCTTACTGCCTTACTGCATTCAATATTTTCTAGTTTGTTAATAGACGCAATTTTGACATCTGTCAATAGTCTCAATTTCTTCATAACTATTAGAAAGTGAAAAAAATGTTTCATATAATGTTATTGTATTTTTTATAGTCTATACTGGCATAGACAAAATTTTGTTCGACCACTATCTTAGTCAGTTTGTCTTCGATTCTAATACAAAATGGCCTCTTTCTCAAAAACAGTTGAAGATCGGACCCATGTTGATTAAACCTTTTTTTACCCATTTTGGTCAGTACTATATGCCCTCATAATTTGTGACACTTATTTTTTAACTCCCTGTATAAGGAACTCGAATTTGTTCCAGTCTGTAGGTACTCCGAAATTTTGGAGTTTCAAACCCATCCAATTTACTTATTTTTAGGTCCTTAATTTAAATTTTAAGTTTTGTTGTTTAATTTTGAAACACTCTGTAGAACTGTTACTCACACTTAATAATATTTACTTTTGTTTTAATCATATTTTGATATGACTTTTATGACTATGTTTAATATAATTTTCCTGTATCAACATCAATTATTACTCATTTTTGCAAATCATAATGCATGATTCTATAATTATTTTCTATTGCTATTATAGAAAATTCTATCAATATTATATATTTAAAGAAAAATACTCTTAATTTGAGTATACAGCTCTGTTATTAGACAGATCTAAGTAAATATAGATAACATTATATTATAGACACATATGACAACTACAGGTACTATATACTGAAGTGGAGAGAGTACCACTTGGGGATACAACCACCACTAAAATTTTATTTTTATTTAGGACGAAGGCTTGGATATAATAGGACAATATAAACCCGAAATATTTTGTTAAGGTAAAAAATTATGCTTTTTTGTTGCTCTAGATGCATGAAAACTTATAACTATGGTTAGGTGTTAAATTTCAGTTATTGGTGTTGGTTATATAAGTAAAACAAATATTACAGTAACTTGATACTTGACAGTAAACAGTTGCGAATGTCATTTGTTATTTTCATGGCTAGGTAGATTTTTTATAACGATTCTTTGAATTTAATGTAAATCACCATTTTTACCTCTCGCTAAGAGAGGTATTGGATTCATGCTAAAATTCGCATATCCAGATTTCAGTGAATAAGTACGATTTAAGGTCCCTAGAATCCGATTATAACATTTTTTAAAATTATGTCTGTCTTTGTGTGTGTGTGTGTGTGGAGGTTGTAGACCACGATTCATCAAAAACCATAAGATTTAAGAATTGTTTAACTATGGATTCTTCAATCTGACATTCCTGGGAAGAGTTGAAAAGGTTTTAGTAACAATTGAACAACCGGAAGTAGTAGTTTCTGAGAAAAATTCTTCTAAATATAATTTTTTGGAAATTTTTGTTGTTAAATATTGAAGAACATAAAATTCTCCATCTAATACACTTAAAATTTTTATTATATCTTTGATAGATTTAGAGATAAAGACAATAATATATAGAGTAATTTAATCGCAGAGGCTAAAGCACTAAGGAAACAAGTTGACAAATTCCAATGTTTAGAACATAGTTTTTAAATGACACATGTCAGTGTCAAAAATCAACAGTTTTAATGACATTCTGATAGTTTTTACTGGGAAGTATATTTAATATTTCTTATTATTTTATTAATAAAATATTTGAAATTATACGTAAAATGCATATATCCATCAGAAATACCGCCACCTGGTTAATGAATTGGAAGAATCTCTGATATTTAGAAACTTCCTCATACAATGAAAAATAGATATAATTAGAATTATATGTGTGCAGAAGACATGTTAACTACAATAAAAAAGACAATATTTGGATAAAGTTCTGTATTTTTTTATGTTATAAAACGACGGTTCGAAAGCGAAGTGCAGTACAATACTTATATAGCCTAATATGGAAATGGCGAGAGGTCTTGTGCTGGCCACAACAGATTTTTTAAATTACATCTCATAGTACATACCTGCTGGACTATCCAGCCAATCAAGCGGTTTACGTCATCGTTTAGGGATTTTTGAAATATTTTCTATATATTTTTAAATATATTTTATTAACGGTATTTTATTGTTTTTATTATTATTATGTATTTGAAACCTTTAATAGAAATAATTATATTTGGAAATATTATTATTAAGTAAAATTTGGCTAATTTTTGCAACATGACATTTGATTATATTTTTTTAATATTTTAATATTATATGTCTACATTATACTTTTCAACCTGTATTGTGATTTCTTTTTGTTTTTTGTTTCGTTGTTCATTGACAAAATGTCAAATGCTCTGTCATGTCAAATTTAAAAGCTTGTAATTAATTTATTGACTTATTTTGAAAATGAAAAATAGAATGGTGGGCTCTTACTTTCACTGAATTGTGTTATTGAGGTAATATTTTATTCTTGACGTGTTGTATTACTCGCTTACGCTCGTGCTTCCAAATTTCACGTCGCGTGCCTAAAACACTCTTTTCACAATGTATTACATACAAGATTTTTTATAATAGCTTTTTAAATCAGATCATTTATTCTCAAATATCAACATTTTGAATTTTTCAAAATTAAAAAGTAGGCAGACCTCACGTTCATATATTCGTTACTAAAGAGTATTCCCTGTTGCTAAATGAAAAACTTTTAAGCATTAAAATGTTAATTTCATTTAGTAACGAAAATGACAATCAAAAAGTTGTTATAAAACGCTAGTATAAAAAATCTGTTGTGGCCAGCACAAGACCTCTCGCCATTTCCATATAAGGCTATATAAGTATTGTATTGTACTTCTCTATCGAACCGTCGATTTATAACAAAAAAATTACAGAACTTTACCCAAATATTGTTTTTTATTATATTTAACATGTCTTCTGCACACATATAATTCTAATTATATCTATTTTTCATTGTATGAGGAAGTTCCTATTTGTCAGAGATTGTTCCAATTCATTAACCAGATTGGCGGTATTTCTGATAGATATATGCATTTTACCTATAATTTCAAATATTTCATTAATAAAATAATAAGAAAGATTAAATATACTTCCCAGTAAAAACTATCAGAATGTCACTAAAACTGTTGATTTTTGACACTGACATGTGTCATTTACAAACTATGTTATAAACATTTGAATTTGTCAAGTGGTTTCCTTAGTGCCTTAGCCTCTGCGATTAGAATATTCTATATATTAAGTGTCTTTATCTCTAAATGTATACAAGATATAATAAAATTTTTAAGTGTATTAGATGGGGATTTTGTTCTTCAATATTTGTAATAACAAAAATTTGCAAAAAATTATATTTTTAGAAAAAAAATTCTAAGACACTACTACTTCCGGTTGTCCAATTGTTACCAAAACCTTTTCATCTCTTCCCAGGAATATGAGATTGAGGAAACTGCAGTTAAATATTTTTTAAGTCGTATAGTTTTTGAGGAATCGTCCTCCAACATCCACGCACACACACACACACACACACACAGACATCATTTTAAAAATGTTATAATCGGATTCTAGGAACCTTAAATCGTGCTTATTCAATAAAATATGGATATGCGAATTTTAACATGAATCCAATACCGCTCTTAGCGAGAGGTAAAAATTATTTAAAAATCCCTGAACGATGACGTAAACCGCTTGACTGGCTGGATACCTTATATACGATATTTCTAAATTATATTTATAAAAAATAAATTAATGTTACAACACTATACGAGTGAATACCCAAAAATAACCGGATTATTTTCTGACAGGTGGTAAGGCTCTAGTTTCAACATCTCCCGCTTGGTGTCTTAACTCCGGTTATTTTTGGGCACCCCCTGTTATAAGCGACCTTTCAGCCACCTATCAAAATATATTCATATTTGTGACGTAACACTATAACAAAAAAAAAACCTTATTTCCAAAGTATTTTAATTATATAATTTTATTTCTTTCTTAATATTCATTATGAAGCATGTATTTTTTTTCTATTTATTTCTCTTAATTGGATTGAGCTGGTATTGCGTATTCTTAAAGTACGGTTCTGTTCTTTTGTTTTCCATGGCAACCTAAATATAATAGCAATCAATAGGGTTCCTCTGGTTAAGCACAGACTAGCTTGGTCAACATTATTTTCATAGCTTCTTAGCACTGTGTGTATTGTCAAAATTTTAGCTATTAATTTTATTTACATTATTTATAATATTAATTTTTCCATCTTTTGTTTAAATGGTTAAGGTCTATATATCTCTTCAAAATAGTAAAATCAAGCACATCGAAAAGTAAGTACTGTAGATATTGTAGTATATTAGTATTTTATTTGAAATATGGTAGCTCATTTATTAGATATTAGATATTTACGTTTCATTGCCAGTGTTTGTGTTCCCGTGCAAAAAGTAGACCATTCTAAATATTATATGTCGTTTTATGGAATAATTGACAAAGCCTGGTTACTTAAACTACGCTTTATGGAAGAACACGCCCATTTTTATTTAATATAAATTCACAGTTTTGTTGCTTATGAAGCAGTTAATTATTAACTATTACAAAACTTTAAGTATACATATACATGGTGTCTCTTACATAGGGGGACATGGCTTAACCACAGATTCCTGAGGCTAAAATAAGACGATTTAACCAAACTTGCTTCTACCGGACAGTGTACCATTTAGCCAGAATTCTGCTTCAAAGTTTTTCGAAAAAAAAATTAATTTTGCTTATAATAATCGGACGCTTTATTCGATTTGGATGAAATTTGGTATGACAGTTTATATTGTTATAAGTCATCTTTTAAGGTGATACTTGTTATTATTAGTGAACCACTAGTGTATGAAACTTAGGTGTCCCAACATTAATTAGACCGTAACTTTTTAATGGCAACGCCGAAAACGTGAAATTATTTTTCTTCAGAAAGATACATTCAATAGTAAACTTTTCTCTCTCTGTGTAATTTGTGATATCTGTTACGGTTCACACAGAAAAAAATAAAATCTGAGTGTCTGCACTGCTAAATTTTTAAAATGAATTTAATCTAGCGGTCTATCCAAATGTCAAACAAGTAATTTTTAATGACAGTAACGAGTTTTCAATCTTCCTAACTTGTTTAGGAGTAAGCTAAGATATGTAATCGTCTTATTTATAATAATGTTGGTAAAATATTATTAAGCCGAACAAACGGATGTTACTAATTTTAGAATATTGCAAAGAAAATTTTTGACAACCCGTAAAATAATTGTTACTGTCATTAAAAATTACTCGTTTGACATTTTGATAGACTACTAGATTAAATTTATTTTAAAAATTTAGCAGTGCAGACACTCAGATTTTATTTTTTTCTGTGTGAACCGTAACAGATATCACAAATTACACAGAGGGAGAGAAAAGTTTACTATTGAATGTAGACTTTGTAAGAAAAATAATTTCACGTTTTCGGCGTTGCCATTAAAAAGTTACGGTCTAATTAATGTTGGGACACCTAAGTTTCATACACTAGTCGTTCAATAATAATTACAAGTATCACCTTAAAAGATGACTTATAACCATATGAACTGTCATACCAAATTTCATCCAAATCGAATAAAGCGTTCTGTTATTATAATCAAAATTAATTTTTTTTTTCGAAGAACTTTGAAGCAGAATACTGGCTAAATGGTACACTTTCCTGTAGAAGCAAGTTTAGTTAAATCGTCTTATTTTAGCCTCAGGAATCTGTGGTTAAGCCATGTTCCCCTATTTTAGAGGCGCCTATAAATAAAATGAACTACCATATTTCTGTTATATACATATTATGATATATTATTGTCCCATATAGTCCCCCTGACAAGTATCCAATACTAAGATAATCCTTTTCCCTCTACAGGTGAGGTCACCAAGCACTGGCAGTGCCATCTCGAGGCGAGATCCTTGCGCCAAATGCCTACTTCCGGTTTTTTTGGCAGAAAGGCTTAACGTAGGCACCAAACTCTTCCACAGAACCTGTTTCCGATGTGCACGATGCCAACACCAGCTGTCATTGGCCAATTACTATGAAACAGAAACAGATGAGTATTGTTGCGAAACTTGTCCCGACGAAGAAGATAGTCCCACAAAGAAAATGAAGAAATTTGACTCTGGGGACAATGTAGGACACATTGGACACTTGGATGAGACTGATAGTGGGAAATTGGACTTGAGAAATACAGAAGAAAATATGGAAGATCAAAATGTTGAGCATATAGGACATTTGGAATTTAGTGATAGTTGTAAATTGGATGAAACTCAAAATTTGGAACCTATGTGTGATAGTTTGAAACGTAATAAATTGGATCAAATAAAAAATCGATCACTTAGTGACGAAGAAAAGTCCAAAGGTCTTCAACAATATGAAGAAGATGAATATAGTGCTAATTTTGAGCAACATTTGGAAGATACCTCCTCTAACTATCAAGATGATTCAGTTTTATCAAAAGCCAGAACGTATTTCTTAAGTACCCACTTGCTAAATGAAGATCCAAGTGAAGCAATTGTCCCAAACTCGTTTGAACAAGTTTCGCCACAAACCCAACAAGAAAAAACAAGTCCCTTGGAAGAAAAAACTCCCCAAAATGAAGATACAAATGAAGATATACCTCCACCCCTTCCAGAGTCAAAACCACCTGATATCTTCGAAGAAGAAATGGTGCCTACTATTGTAAATACTGTAAATAACACTACTAATGAAGAAAACCAGCAAAATACTGCCAAGCTTGAAGAAAACACCTCACAAATAAGTACTACAACTACCAAAGATGATAACCGTTCTTCGTTAGTGAAGAATAGATTGCTTTTGTTTGAAAATAGTACTAAAAACGTGCCTTCGAAAAGCGAAGATACAGACAAATACAAAATATCCCAATATTTGTCTGTATCTTCTGAAGATAAACTCAAAACTGATGAAGATACTAGTTTTGAAGCAAATTACAAAACTGTCAAATCAGATATAGTTATTAACGATAGTGTAGATTCATATTCTAGTGTTTTAAGTGAAACTCCTTTAGATAAAAATGAAGATCTATCAAAAAGTGAAGATCTCGACCAATCAGAAAATAATATTCTTTCCAAGTCAATTATTGAAGATCTAAGTGATCAATCTCCAGTTCCAATAAACGCGTCGCTTCTTGAAGACAGTAAAGAATATCCTGATGATCTCAACCCATTTGGAGACGAAGAAGAAGACACGCAAATTAAAGAAAATAATGAACTAAAACAAAATAAGCTACAAGAAGAAGAGAAGATAAGTACGAATCCATTTGGCTCTAGTGATGAAGATGAAGATCAACCAGTGGTTCTCAAACAGAAACCACCCAGGCCACCCCAACCGGCAGTGAGGACAGAGAAAAAAGTTTTGGAAGCACCAAGAGTTAGTTTGAATCCGTTTTGGAGTGACGATGAAGAACCAAGTGAAGAAGAAGTGAATGCTAAGCCTACTCCTCTGCCCAGGTCGAAGTAAGTATACAGGGTGGTCACTCGAAAATGAATCGAAAAGCTTTAAATATATCGTTCAAATATTAATTTACTTATTATAATTATTTGAATTAGTGATTGCAAATAATAAATAATCAACGACGGGGTATATAAAAATAACAGGATTAATTCTCTGTCGGGAGGTAGGGCGCTAGTTCATACTTTTCCCGCTAGGTGTCTTTACTAGACACCCTTTGGTACAGTGCCTCAATGGGGTCATATACCATTTTTCTTTTATTTTTATTTTTTTTCTGTAAGAACAGAATAAAATAAGAACTTTAGTGCAAACGCGACCTAAAAATTTTACTTAATAAGCGAGATATGAATTTTTAAAGTTTAAGAATTTGTGCGTGACGTAGAAGGTACTAACAAGTGATCGACAAACAATGGGATAAACTGTTAGTTGTAGAGGGAACAATTTTTTCATGTTTGCATAGCTGAAATGTTGGTAAATAAAAACTTATACGTTATATTCATGAAGAAATTATTATTAAGTATAAATAACGTAAATAATAACCTTTTTTCCTAATAAATTATAGAACATTGAAACAGTTTGACAATATTATTACACAAAGCATGACGACGGATGGCGCCAGTGTTGGCCTGTTTTAAAGTTTCAATATTAATTTAACTAATATTATTATTAATTTAATTAATATTACAAATTGATTTAATTAGAAATATATTATTATTGTTAATATTACTAGATGTTTTAATTAAACAAATTCATCAAACACAAATTTGTTAAATGTTTTGTTAGGTTATGGAACAACATGACATTTCATATTCCTTTAAAGGTGACCGCTACAGACGCGCGAATCTCCTTTTTAAAATCAGGCGACCAATCAAATTCTTAGTACCTAACGCGTCATATCCAATTAGTAATCTTCTTCAATCGCTTATAGTTTCTGACCTAGTCAATATTTAAAGAAAATTTTTTTCACTAATACTCATTAATTTATGTATATTTTCGTCTTCTTATTTAAGATAGTTAAAATATGACTATGGTATAGGACCCTATTATTCTTTCAATTCTGCAATCGAATTGTAAACTTGAAATATGTAATGAGCGGAAGGTTGGTAAAAACATGGCGGATTTTACAACGACCAATCGGAATCGAGATGTCGTATGTGAAGACATCTAGAGGGAAAAGTTGGAACTAGCGCCCTACTACGCCCCAGAAAATAAATCCAGTTATTTTTGGGTACCTCCTCTTAATAGACCATATTACAGAATTTTGCGCCTCTAGTGGCAGTTTTATAAACTGTAAAATTAAGAGCCACGGTAGCCAACTATTTTTATTTTCTAAGTTTAAGTTGGCAATAAAAATATTATATGTGACAAGTGACAACTGCAGAAAGAAGCGAAAGAAGAGAAATAGGCAATGGCGTTTACACAAATTTGAAAAGTATAATTTAAAAATGATTATTATCAGTGTATTATTAAGTTTGAATATGGTGAATGTATGTATGTATGATTTCTGATTATAAACAGAACTGTTAAAATTAGGTTACGGTTGTGCATATGTGAGTAAAACTTGACACGGTGGGCCACAATTTTTAAAAAGTCCGCCAAATATTTGTAAATGAAATTATTATTTACATATATTTACATCAACGATTAAACAAAATAACGCCAGAAACAGTTAAAACATAATTAAATAGTGATTATTAAATTTATTTGGTAATTTAATCTTATTTTATAAAAAAAAGATATTTCATGTTGAAAATTGATTTTTTCTCATAAGATAGCATTGCACTTGAATTTAAATATTTCTAAGTACTTCCTAAATTTGATTCGTCCATTGTGAGCATGCGCAATTGAATTGGTAATATGGTCTATACAAAAAATCACAGATTTTGGTAATAACTATGCATCTATACTGTTGAGAGCGCTATATAGATGCCATCTGACAGACATTCAAAACTGTCAGAAATATATAAAAATAGTATATTATGTGGCAAGTGTGTGAAGCTGAAAATTTTACATAAGGGTGGACACACGTGTTACATACTATACTTTTTCTACGACCTTGCAATAAAATATATTTTTTCTTCACATTGTCATTCTTTATCGTAAAGCCTCTGTATTATCGACTTGTGTAACCATGGTTACTAACGTTACGGGTGTTTAACAGCTTTGTTTTATTAAAATACAATTCAGTTTGTAATATTTAAAATAATGAACGGTGCGTGAAATGTTACTTCACGCACTGTGTGCAAAAAATCAAACTTCACGCATAAAAATTGATACGTGAAGTACTCACTTCACGCACGGGAGTAGAAAACAAATGTTGATTCCGAATTTATAACGAAATCATAAATCATAGTGTACGAGTTCCTTATGAAAAACTTTCGTATTATACACACTGTAGAAAATTGATGTATGGGCCAACTTTTTGAGCTACAGGCTAAAACTTGTTTTTCGCTTATTTGGAAAAATACCACATATCTCGCTTATTATAAGAGATAAAGAAAAAACGTGTAAGTTTAGATACTTGTTATATTGTGTTTTATATAAAATAACGTGGTATAATTAGATTTTTTCAAACCTTAATAATTCTCGAACACAAACATAACCCCAAAAAGTTAATAATTCAAGTTTAATTAATCCATGTTTAACACAAAAGAATGTAGACTTGTTGTACATCATTAAAAAGCTTATAAAATAAGGAAAAAAAGATGAGACTATTTTCAATATACAGGTGTTATGTAAGTAAGTGTTCGACGCTTAACCCATAGTAGAACTGATCCCATAGATAGTAAATCTGGCAATAATTTTTGTTTATCATACTTTCTACAAGAACTAGAGGCCTTTAAAGCTGACCAATCATGTCATAGTTCAAAATTTTATTTAAAAAAAGTAAAAATCAATGTGTTCTCTGGAAAAAATGTGATACCTGTCATAAATGACATATAAAATCATTGAGGTCTATTTGGAAATAACTCTCTGTACCGTCTTACAGTAGCACGACTATTTTGTAATGTCTCGCCATAAACCATAAGAATGTCTGCATACTTTTGGTTGGTGAAGGTATATGGCATTTTGAGAATTTCAAAAAAACAATATAAATTGTACGTCTATGCAAAAAAACATTTAACGTTATATTGACAATCAATATTTTTTCCAGAGAACACATTGATTTTTACTTTTTTATAAAGTTTTGAACTATGACGTGATTGGTCAGTTTTAAAGGCCTTTAGTTCTTGTAGAAAGTATGTTAAACAAAAATTATTGCCAGATTTACTATCTTTGGGATCAGTTCTACCATGGGTTAAGCGTTGAACACTTACTTCCATAACACCCTGTATGTTCCCATTTAAAAATATTGGGTGAGATTCAGTGGGTTGTATTAGCGTGTTTTAAGCTAAAACAGTCCTTTGTCAAAAATATTTTGGCAACTTTGTAATACCTGTCAGAAAAAAAATAAGAGACCAAAGGATCAAATAAAGAAAAAAATATTATTAACAGAAGTAAGAAAAAAAGGACAAATGTCAAAACTGATCAAAACGGTGGTTGAGATATTTTAAAATTCATTAATATTCAGGTAAGAAATATTTGACACCTAAAATTTGACATATTTCTAACCTAATTTTGCAATAATGTGTTTCCTTTTACACCTTCCATTTACAATAATAATTCTTCATTTGATTAAAGGATATCTGTATTACTTTTCTCTATGCTAAAATTTCTAAATCACAATTGAATCTCATTGATACATGTGGAAAATATTACAATGTTGCCATATACTTAAAACAAGATTTAATACAGACCTTAATACAACCCACTGAATTCCACCCATTATATTTGTGTTATATCTCAAGATTTATTAAGTTAGTTAAAAGTATCTAAACATTTTTTGTCTTTATCTCTAAGCTTTTTCAAAATAAGCGAAAAACAGATTTTAGCCTGTAGCTCAAACACAAAACACGATAGAAAATTCATGTGGTGCCTGTTAAAGTTGTCTCAAAAAGTTAGCCCATAAAGGTCTACATCAATTTTCTGTTGCGTGTATAATAAGAAAGTTTTTCATATAAGGAACTCGAATTTGTTCCACCGTGTATTCGGCAAGAACTTATTAAAATGTTGAAATACGTTGTTACCAGAAATCTTCGTACACCAGAACCTACACCAAGGAGTAAAAGATTATCAAATAATGCATCTCATTATTCATCAAATTCTTCTATTTCGAGTATGGGGTCTTCTTTAAGTCACACGCCAGGAAGAAAAAAAAAGCCTGCACCACCGCCACCTATACAGAGCTCTTTAACGCCCGAGGGCAGTAAACAGAGCAGTCCTAGCACCAGTACTGTAAGTACCATAAAAGACAATTTATTAAAATACCTTCTACAGCAGATTAACCAATTGGTTTTTTGTATAATAATTTTAAGCAAATGTGTTATATTCACAAAATTTCACAACATGCCTGCGGAAGTAATACCAAAGACAGCAAAAGAGAAATAAATTAAGTAATTGGCATCACTGATCACTGTAAAGCTAATGGGGGCAGTTCACATTTTCTGAAAAAATAGGTCAAATTAAATATGTAGGTGTATGTTTTACACCTTACAAGTCTTTAGAATCAGAAGTTTTTTTTAAAAGCTGCGTTTCATTTAAAATATTTCAACGGCTGACGACACAATTTCACGGATACGACAGCCGAACTCTACCGGTTTAATTTGGAACTATGATTGCTTTAGTATTTATTTAAAAAATGGTTTATTCACATACGTTATACTGCACTATACTCTGTTTTTAAACTATAGACAGTAACTAGAAATTCTAGTGAGAAAATTAAAGCCTGTGATTGGCTGCTGCGCTATTTCGTGAAGCCGCATTTAACCCACGATTTAAAATATACTGGTTGTGCCACTTTGCACAAAACGAGGGTCCAAAGCGATACGTGTTTCCCCATTTTTTCCGCTAGAGGCGCAACGTGAGAACGACCCAACTGACACATGTCATTTGCATGTCATTTTGAAAATATTACATTTTATATCTTATAGAAAGGTAAATAAAACAGGTTTTGAAGTACATATTCGTATTATATGTAATGTAATATAAATATTTTGTTGAAAGATATTGCAATTAATGCAAAATGAAAATTCCTGGATGTGAAACCGGTTACAAGAAATCCACTGAAAAAGAATCAGTGGTCGCGTTCAGCACCTCTCATCACTGGCATCGCTGACCTCCGAAGTTGGACGAACACAATAAATGGATGAATGTAATTGGTTCAGCAATTGCATTCGGCAATCATCGGTATGCAGCTGTGCTCATCGCTGCCAGCGATGCCGGGGTGCTGAACGCGCCCTCTGTTTGCTGCTCCACTCGATACATCACTTTGTAAAAAATGGCAATATGCAATTAATAGAGATGATCGCGAATTAAGATTGAATGATGTTTGTCGAAAACATTTTCAGGAAGAAGATATTATTACCGAATGGAAATCTGGAAGCGTACGGTTCTATCAATTTATTTAGTTTTTCCAATTTTAAATTCTAACAATGTATTTATTCAGGTTTCCATTAAATATATAAATTTATATTAAAAATAAATTCATTATGCATTTCATTTTTTATATTTTATGTAAAAATAGTTTGCTGTGGTATGGTCGTCCTCACTTAGCGCCTCTAGCAGATTATTCAAGGAAACACGTATCAAATGGACCATCAGAAACAATGAAAAACATGACAAGTGGCATAATAATATACCTTATTAATTAATTTATAATTAAAAGTTATTTATGATTTTATATGAATAAATTGAAAAAGATTATCTATAATAGTTTTGGTTAACGAAAATATAACCTGGAAAGTATAAATGCTGACGTGACCTTCATTTTAACATTTCAATTCCCGCGCCAAATAAATCTAGTGACTTTTTTTGGTAACTTCTGGCGGTGTAAATGTGACTTCGTCTAGTTCTGTCTATAGTTTAAAAACACGGTATTGACAACTGTAGAGAATCGATATGACATCTGGTGACTAAATTTTGAACTAGTGCATGACGGTAGGTGCGAGCAAATACAACATAATGTTACCATACATTTTTTAAAAGTATTTCTTTTATACGAAAATGTATGTTGTAAAACACGGTGAAAGCAATATTATGTGTTGTGTATACGGGTGTCATTCGCTTAGGAGTAGGGAAACTCATTTAAGTTTCCACATTTTTCCAAAAATAGGTAAAAATAAAGTGAGTATAACCACAAATGCAGGTATTCAACAAACATTAGAGCTTGGAAGTATGTTTTACGTTTTGGAAAACAAATTTCCAAGTATATGAGAGTATGTTCGAGACATTTCAAAGACAGTGACTTTATTCTTCCAGGTAATATTATTAATAATTATATTTGAAACATATTTATGATTATTTAAATGTTTAGAAATTCCTTCTCAACGAAGAAATTAAAAAAAGAGTGCTGCACCATCTTTGTGACGACAGAGCACTTTTTTGAAGACAGAGTGTTGTTACATTTATAATTTCTCGATAACTATCGGTAATTCCACATAGTATAATGTGATTCGCATTCAGAACTTCTTCGCCTGTTTACAAGATTAATATTTTAAATAAAGTAGTAAATGAACATTATATACAATCATACCTTCAACAATAATCCTAGAATGATGAGTAGCATTTAGAAAGTCAAATATCTGATATCTGAACAATACTTAGCTTCATTTTGAAGAAACACAAACAAAATTGTATCATATGACAGTGACACATTGTACACCTACCGTCATGCATCCGCCATATTGAAAGTGCTTGCAGCGCCTCTATAGGTCATTTCAGTTGAGAATAGAACTTTTAAAGAAATATTAGGTCTGTTCGTTTGTATGGTTCTAGCTGCACTAACTTGTAATTTTTTGAAAAATATGTTCGTTTGTGTGTTCGAAGTTGTCTGCACTGTGTTCGTTTGTAGTCGTGCATGTTGCACTAACTTGTCTTAACTGTACTACCTCCCGAGCTAGTACACTTAGTGCAGTGCGCAGTGTTTACAACGACGTCACAATTTGTCACATAGGTTGTCGTGTATACTTGTAACTATAATTTTTTCATGAACCTGCAAAATCTTATTCTATATTCTAAAAATGAATCAAAGGAAATGTGTTTTAAGAATACCAAAGAAATAAAATGGAAAAATAAGTAATATATCACTGCATACAAAATATTTATTAAAAAAAAGTTTTAATTTAACTGAAAACTATTAAAATCGATATAGATATGTGTAATTCACATTTAGTACAAAAAATAAGCATTAATGAATTTTTCATATTGAAAGAATTGCAATAAATTTTAACTAAATGGAAAAATCATTATAATTATAAATATTTATAAATGGCGTTGCTAGTTAACCTACAATCTGCACTAACTTGTCTAATTAGTGTTCGTTTGAATTTCGAAAAAAAGTCTGTACTACGTTGCACTAAACTACACTGTGACGTATTCTCGGTACATTTTGTACAAGTTAGTGTAATACAAACGAACAGACCTAATATCTTCTCTTGTATATTTTGCTGTCAGCTGTCACAATTTTAGGTTAGTTTACTGTTTCATGTTGTGAAGCGTAAATGTATGTGTGTGTGAGAGACATCGACCTTTAAACTAAGAGAGAATTGTCTTTGTGTGAGTATGAAACTGTGTCGTCACAAATTTAGCCCGTGTTAAAAGCGCGAACGTTTATCAGCAAATTTATAAATGAAAAGTCGCATATTTCAAATTATTTTCTATTACTGTATTTTTTAAATGAGTTGGATTTCGTGATTTTCTAAAAAAAATCGTCATTTTTATTTTAAATGACCCCATTTAGAAAATATAAAAGTTTAAATATTCCACTTAACAAAATAAACGTGATATAAATGAAATAATAAAGAAAACAGTTGTCCCTATTTTTTCAATGAGCCTGTATATTATTATTAATAATAATAATGTTTAATTTTTCAGCATCCATCTCCAAAACTAACACCCAAAATAAGGAAAAATAGGAAGGCCCCTCTGCCACCCACTTCCACACCTTTTATTTCTTCGAATAATGTTGGCGAATTTAATATATCTCCTATAATCAACAAATCTGACAAAGACGAATCGAAGTCACAGGAATCTTTGATTCTAAGTCCAGTTGAAAGTGATATAGAAAAAGAAAAAATTAGCAAGGATGAGAAAAATAGGAATAGACAGAGTCAAAACTTATCGAGTAAGTAAAAAAAATATACATATTTATAATATGGTGATAGAAAATACTAATAATTTATGTATGTTTAAATAAATGTATTGTTGTACTTATATATGTGTTTTCTTCCTTTCTAATAAAACTTTGTACAGAATGAAACAAATTCGTGTTCCTTACATGAAAAACTTTCTTATTAAGCATACTATAGAAAATTGATGTAGGTCTTTATTTTTTGCGACAACTTTAGTAGGCACCACAGGAATTTTCTATCGTCTTTTGTTTTTGAGCTACAGGTTAAAATTTGTTTTTCGCTTATTTTAAAAATAACATATTTCGCTTATTATAAAAGATAAAGAAAAAATGTTTAGATAATTTTTATACAGTTTTTTACGTAAAATAACGTGGTGTAATTATATTTTTTCAAAACTTAATTCTCGAGATATCCCACAAACATAATATTTTTTAAATGGGAATATATGTTGAAAATAGTCTCACTTTTTTACTTATTTTATAAGCTTTTCAACTATGTATAGCAAGTCTACATTCTTTTGTTTTATACATGTATAAAACTTAAAACATTAATTTTTTGGGTGAAAAAAAAAAGAAATTTAGTAAGAAACAAATGATAAAATTAATTACAGTTCATGATTTGTTTATTGTTAATGTTATTTTTATTATTTTTTTTTTTTTCATTTTCCTAATTTATATACTTTAGAGAGCATATTTTCCACATTTTTGGAATCGTGTCAAAGCCAACTATAACGCCAATAAAAAACAAATTAACTAATCCGAAAAAATTATTAAAAAGAACTTACAATATAATTAATAGATATAATAATCAAAATAAACAATGGGCTACTTGCGTGGTACTGAAAATCCGATTTCTATCACTATATTATGTAATGTTATGTTGAAAACATATATAAAAATATAAATTTTATTTTAAAGAAATTATTTGTTTTTTAGTAAATTAAGAAAGAAAATTTTCTGTGACGTCATTATATTTAACTGAAGAACCATGTTTAAAAATTTTACGTATAGATGGCATGCGAGAAAGTTTTAATTTGAATTTGACATTAGTTCATTTTTCTCTCTCTCTGGTCTCTCAAATATATTAATTACTTCACAAATAAACACATAGGTAGTTACATGTAATTTAAAATATCGATACCAAAAAGATAAATTAAAATACTAACCTCCAAAATATTGTTGAAATGTCAAACAGGTGATCTACATTACCTATACAAACCTTGTACAAACAAACGCAATGGCTTTACGATCATTCATTGGTGCGGCGTAATTCTACGTCATACATGGCGGGAATTCAAATAATCAAATTTCATTATTTTTACCTTCCGTCACCTTTAGGTAAGGAAGGTATTGTCTTTGGTCAAAAAATTCGGTGGTGAGTTTTTAATGAATAAGCACGTTTTAGGGTCCCTACAATACGAATATACCATTTTTAAGATGATGTCTGTATGTGTGTGTGTGTGTGTGTGTGTGACAAATTTTTCTCCGACGATAACTCCAATACTACAATTCCAAAAATTATAATTCTTTCGTATTCCTCTTCTGTACATCCATATGAAGAGTTGATTAGATTTTGGTTATAATTGATCCACCGCAAGTACCCTTATTTGAAGTTTTTAACAGTTTTTCTTAAAAAAACGCAGTTAAATATTATTTTTTGACATTTTGTTATTATATATATTAAAGAAAATACTCTTCTCTATACAGTTTGATTATACATTTTCCTTCATATTCAATAAATGTAAATTTAAAGCATTATAAAGAAATTAATTTTCAAAAATTAGTCAGCTTTGTTATTTATCATGGAAACAGCTGACATAATTATTCAAATAAATTTAATTGACAGATGTCAGTTGCAAGTGCAAAACCAAATATGGAAAAAGTATAGGATCTAAAATTGGTATGTCATAGTGTTGCTCGTAAGTGACACGCAGGGAAAGGCCAAAGAGAAGATGGAAGGACATTACTTAGTGTAGTTTATGTTATAATTTTATTGGATTTATAGAACCTTTTCAAATGAACTTTTGGTATGGAATTTGTAAAAAATAGTATGTGTTTTTACATGATATTATATAGAATCTGTTCCAAGGACCTTTTGGTATGGGATTTGTACAAAATACATGGAATTGACGGAAGGTCTTGTGCTGGCCACAACAGATTTTTTTTCTAGCTAATTAACAAAAATTTTGTCAAAAGAAAAAATATGGGTTGCAAGTTTTTATGTGCTCTTCGAAAATATTAAATAAAAAAAAGGTACGCAAGTAGCCCATTGATGATCTGTAATTGATTTTTTCATTTGTTAACAAATTTTATTTTTTCGCCCCAAAAAATTAATAATTCATGTTTTATTCATTTGTAAAATAAAAGAATGTAGACTTGGTATACATTTTTAAAAAGCTTATAAAATAAAAGTAAAAAGATCGAGACTGTTTTCATCATATGTTCCCATTTAAAAAATATGTTTGTGTGATATCTCGAAAATTATTAAGTTTTGAAAAAATTTATAGTGCGATTCTGTAATTTTCTATAACGCTATAGAAATGTAAAAGTGAACAAAATCGCAACAATTTTTGTTTACTAATACATTTATTATCGTTTGCATTAAAAAATGATGCGCTTTTGTTGAGAGTTACAGTTCTATAGTGATATAGAAAATTACAGAATCGCCCTTTAAATTTAATTAGATCTCGTTATTCTACGTAAAAAACTGTATAAAAATTATCTAAACATTTTTTCTTTATCTTTTATAATAAGCGAGATATTAGGATTTTTTCAAAATAAGCGAAAAACAAGTTTCAGCCTGTAGCTCAAAAACAAAAGACGATCAAAAATTCCTGTGATGTCTATTAAAATTGTCTGCCTATAAAGACCTACATCAATTTTCTGTAGCCTGCATAATAAGGAAGTTTTTCATAGGTTTGTTCGAACCATCAGTTCGGAACTGTTCCAGAATTAGGAGTTCTGCGCATGCCATCTAATAAAGCGAATTCAGAACTGTTCTCTATTGGATAGGTTCGAACGCTCTGGTTTAAATTTGGGGTACGGTACTCTATAATTTGTCACGTACATTTAATTCAATAACCGAAAGTTGTTTTAAAATGTGAGATCAAGGAGAAAATATACATATAATTAAATGAATTAAGTATAAAAAGGATTGGTAGCGTGGAGAGTGCACCACCGCTAATTGTAAAAAGTATTAGAAAGAAATTACAAAAAATATGTAGTGTAGATGATCAAAGAAAAACGGGAGAAGGAAGACAGTATTTTGAATATTTTAATGATCCAGATCGACGTCTTACAATCCTGTAGCTTTTCTTGTAAATTATTTTCTAATAGAAATATTTAACATTAACAATATCAGACAATACATATATAATTTTCCTTGAGCAAAATAAATATTAATAATAATAAAAAAATAGTAATTATATTAATCTATTATTTCTATATAGCCTTCTACACATCAAACAGAATCTTAAAACTTCACTGCGCGTGGTTAGAATTTGAAATACTTGCTCCGTTGCTCGAACTGGTAGAACCGTTCCACGAGAATTTGAATTCAAAGTTCTAGCCTGTTCAAACGCCGAACTGATAGTTCTCAGAATTTCGAATTTTAGAACTACAGAGTTCGAACGCTTTTAAGTGTGATGCGCATGCTCACTAGTTCGTGAACTGCTTAGAACTGTAGGTTCGAACAAACCTCATATAAGGAATTCGAATTTGTTCCACCTGTACTTACATTACGATTTACACGAGTCGCTATATCATGCATACCTACGATACGGTCTTTTTCAAAATAATTTATTTGGCCAAATGCACTTCATTATTTTCTACAAGGCATAGTTATTTGATAACAATCAAATTCGAACTAAATTTTAATCATTTTGCAAAAAATATTTAATAAACAAGTTTGTGCTATAATAGGGCCCTCCACCGTAACAAAAAATAATAAAATGTGCATTGTGTACTTAAAGTACTACTCAATAAATAACGATTAAGATAAGGAAAACATTTTTTTTTAAATAATTACTTTACGACATATTTGAAATTTGTTTTCGGTGTCACTGTGACGTCACACTATTCCGTCTCTCGCAGTCTATTGTAGAGTTTGATTGCGAAGCGAGAGAAAGATAGGAGTGTAGCTGTGACGTCATAGGAACATTAAAAATCGAATGCAGTTAAACTGACGACAATTAAGATTTTGTAATACTATGAATTGCTTCAAAGTTAAACGAACTTTATTTAAAATTAAAAAAAAAAAATAAGTGGAGGACCCCATTAGATTTGTGTATATTTCTTCATAGACTAACCTCAGCGATTCCAAATTTTAATTGTTTAAACTTCTAATAATAAATAACTAGTATGCTGAATCGTATTTATTTATTCCAAATATTTTTTGATGTTGCATTTTTGAGATGATTTTCTATGATTACATACAGTCATACAAAAAAGTCTCCGTGTGACAATAATTTCAATCTATTTTAGGAAAAATAGCTGTCTAAAACCCGATATATTTAATATTTTTTTAAATCAAAAATAAAAGCATTGGGTGAGATTCAGTGGGTTGTATTAGCGTGTTTTAAGCTAAAACAGTCCTTTGTCAAAAATATTTTGGCAACTTTGTAATACCTGTCAGAAAAAAGTGAGAGACCAAAGGATCAAATAAAGAAAAAAATATTATTAACAGAAGTAAGAAAAAAAGGGCAAATGTTAAAACTGATCAAAACGGGGGTTGAGATATTTTAAAATTCATTAACATTCAGGTATGAAATATTTGACACAAAATTTGACATATTTCTAACCAAATTTTGCAATAATGAGTTTCCTTTTACATCTTCCATTTACAATAATACTTCCTCATTTGACTAAAGGATATCTGAATTACTTTTCCATGTGGTAAAATTTCTAAATCACAAATGAATCTCATTGATACATGTGGAAAATATTACAATGTTGCCATATACTTAATACAAGATTTAATACAGACCTTAATACAACCCACTGAATTCCACCCATTATGTTTACGTTATTATACAAAAAAAAATCTGTTGTGGCCAGCACAAGACCCCTCGCCATTTCCATATTAGGCTATATAAGTATTGTATTGCCACTTCGCTTTCGAACAGTCGTTTTATAACAAAAAATTACAGAACTTTACCCAGATATTGTTTTTTTTATTGTATTTAACATGTCTTCTGCACACATATAATTTTAATTATAAAATTTTTAAGTGTATTTGATCGAGAATTTTATGTTCTTCAATATTTAATAACAAAAATTTAGCATGAATCCAATACCTCTCTTAGCGAGAGGTAAAAAGTAAAAGAAATATCCTGCCAAACGGATAATTTTTCTAAGAAACTACTACTTCCGGTTGTTCAATTGTTACCAAAATTTTTCAGCTCTTCCCAGGAATGTCAGATTGAGGAATCCATAGTTAAACAGGTCTTAAGTCTTATAGTTTTTGAGGAATCGTCCCTCCAACATCCAGACATACACATACACAAACACACACACACAGACAAACAGACATCATTTTAAAAATGTTATAATCGGATTCTAGGGACCTTAAATCGTGCTTATTCAGTAAAATCTGGATATGCGAATTTTAGCATGAATCCAATACCTCTCTGAGCGAGAGGTAAAAAAGCAAATATAATTATTTTATAAGGTAAACATTGAAAGTATTCATAATTGCATGACAAAAAAGTCTCCGTATAATAACCAAAACATTTAAATAATAAACCATTTATTTATTATTTATGTTTTATAAAGAAATATAATATTTTGATGGGTTTCCTTTGATATTTCCGCTAGTAACCGAAAGATGAGTCATTGAATCAACCAAATTTTTAATCACCGATGACATTAGTCTGCCGGTGTATGTATTATACTTACTTTCGTTTTCAGAAAACCTAATAAATAATTAAAAGTAGAAAATTTAAGGCATTTAAAAGTAACAGTTAAATACGGCGGTTTGGGGGTATATTTACTTAGCGGAACTACAAAAATTATAGTAATTTATGGCACCAATCATGGATAGCAAAGATTATCTTGACATTTGGAAAGCAAATTTAAATCGAGTATCGCAAAATAGGGTTAGCAATTTTAATTTAATGCACGAGAACAATACGACAAATAATTGTTATCTTTTAAGGAGGTTCGAGCGAAACTAATGAGTCAAAATAATATTTATATTTTTTTGTTCTTTTAATTGCTAAAATAGTTGTAAAAAATTATAATTTTAATTAATATACGTGTATTGAGCCTCTAAGCACATAATTAATTTGTATTTAACAAAAGAAAAGTACAGAAATGACTACAGTATTTTGAACATATGTGATGGAAGAAAGTTATGTGGCAACAGCGCGTCTTGTAAAATTATTATATTAAATTTATCTATCAATTTCAGTAATCACAAATTCTAAAAAGAATAAAACTAAATAGCTTTATTATATTCGAAAAAAAGTTATCCGTAATATACCGTGAGTATTTTTTAACGTGAAACATTGGGTTTGTCATATCCATAGTTACGATTCGACATTTGATTGACAGCAATGTAATTGCGTGTCCCATTTAAAATGAAACATAGGGAACGAATTTGACATTTGATAAGACGTCAGTAGAGGTTAATTTTGTTTAAATAATTATACCTGCTTTCCAAATTAAATTTAGTGTACCTTGTGCTCGAGTGATTTTCTAACTTGGCCAAATTTCTTACAATATTTAAATTTAATACTCTGTAAAATTCATTCCCTATGTTTTCAACGAGACAGGCAAATATATTACTGTCAATCAAATGTCAAGTCGTAACTTATAGGAAAAGTCAGCGGTTATCTGTCATATTGACAAGACGTCATTAGAGGTTAATTTTGTTTAAATAATTATACCTTTTTTCTAAAAACTAAATTTAGTTGCAAAAAAAATATTGTGTGCCCGAAATATGTTTAGTGCTCTCGAGTGGTTTTCTGATAGCTAAATTTCTGACTTAGCTAACATCTGTCAAATTCGTTCCCTATGTTTCATTTTAAATGGGACACGCAAATACATTGCTGTCAATCAAATGTCAAATCGTAACCATGGACATGAAAACCCAATGTTTCACGTTAAAAAATACTCACGGTAGATACAAGTTATACTTCAATCTTTTTCCTTTATATCAGCTGGGACGTGCAACGTTGCCAAGTCATTCTTCATCTGTTCTGCAACTATCGATGTAAAATGAAAACATAATGTTCAACATTAATTTTCAAATTAATTTGAACGGCAAAAGGGAATTATAAACTTCTCATAATCTATTACAAGTCTTCAGTTTTATCATACTTGTTTTTTGTTCATCAAAATTAGAAAGTTCAATATAAAACAAATAAAAAAAAGTATCTACGGAAATGTTTCTGCCGTAAGAGCTTATGTATTAGAACATTGAAAACGTCAACTTTATAAGCGTATTTATAAGAAACTAGACGGTGGAATGTTTTTTATTTTTTAGAATAGTTGGATAAGATATCATTCGTGATAATTACAAAATTTGAAACCATAAAGTTGAAAATTAATTTTTACACGAGAATCGCTCGAACCTCCTTAAGTGAAATGTCTATAGTATAATATAGAAAATAAGCTTAATCATCCCCCACAGTGTCTGGACTTTAACCAAATTGAGAAAATCATGAATATTCTTGAAAGAAACAAGAATATAGACCAAAAAAGAATTTAACAATAAATTTCAAGAAGAATGGCAGAATATAACGCCATCGGTGATCAAAACTTTGGTATATTCAATGGCTCGTTGCTTAGTTACTAGTGGAAAACCCAAAGGAAACCCATCGAAATATATTTCTTTATAAAACATAATTAAGTGGTTTATTATTTAAATGTTTTGGTTATCGTACGCAGACTTTATTGTCATAATATGTATACTTTCAATGTGTTCACCGTAAAATAAATAAAATAACTTTATTATTTGTTTATTTTTACCTCTCGCTGAAAGAGGTATTGGAATCATGCTAAAATTCGCATATCCAGATTTTAGTGAATAAGCACGATTTAAGGTTCCTAGAATCCGACTATAACATTTTTACGATATCTGTGTGCGTGTGTATGTGTGTGTGTGTGTATGTATGTGTGTGTTGGTTTGTGTGTGTGTGTGTGTGTGTGTGTGTGTGTGTGTGTGTGTGGATGTTGGAGGGACGATTCCTCAAAAACTATAAGACTTAAGGACTGTTTAACTATGGATTCCTCAATCTGACATTCCTGGGAAGAGCTGAAAAGGTTTTGGTAACAATTGAACAACCGGAAGTAGTAGTTTCTTAGAAAAATTCTTCTAAATATATTTTTTGGAAATTTTTGTTATTAAATATTGAAGAACATAAAATTCTCCATTTAATACACTTAAAATTTTTATTATATCTTGTATAGATTTAGAGATAAAGACATTATAATATATAGAGTAATCTAATCGCAGAGGCTAAGGCACTAAAGAAACCAGTTGACAATTTCAAATATTTATAACATACTTTGTAAATGCCACATGTCAGTGTCAAAAATGTTTTAGTGACATTCTGATAGCTTTTTCTGGGAAGTATATTTAATATTTCTTATTGTTTTATTAATTAAATATTTGAAATTATAGGTCAAATTGTGATAAAATTCATATATCCATCAGAAATACCGCCAATCTTGTTAATGAATTAAAGAATCTCTGACATTTAGGAACTTCCTCATACAACGAAAAATAGATATAATTAGAATTATGTGTGCAGAAGACATGTTAAATACAATAAAAAACAATATTTGGGTAAAGTTCTGTAATTTTTACCTCCCGCTACCCTTGGTAAGGGAGGTATAGGGATCGTGTTAAAAATCACATATCGAGATTTTAGTAAATGACCACGTTTTAAGGTCCCTAGAATCCAATTTTAACACTTTCACGATGATGTCCGTATGTGTGTATGTGTAGGGATTTTGTCTTCGCTCTAACTCAAATACTATCATTCAGAAATTTTTAAACTTTGTATTTATACCCTATTCTAATATGAAAAGAAGCCATTAGATTTTGGTGTAAATCGGATAACCGGAAATGGCACTTTACCTGAAGCTCATAATGGTTTTTCTTCAAAAAATACCATTATATGCCATTTTTTCGCATTTTATGTCTTATGAAAATTAAAGATTTTTGAATTTTCTACAGGAATACATTAATACTTTTTCTATATATTTTACAGATAAATTTAAAAATATTTTTTTTTTATTAGTTGCGAAGCCTAAGATAAACACAATTCCTTTGTTACACAGTTCATATTTCAAATGAATGTAACTTACAGTAAATGTCACTGTCAAAAAACTAATCACTTCAAATTAATAATAGTGACATTTTAAAAAGAAAATAGTAAATAAAGCAATAGTTTTTGCAATGGAACAGTTTGCAACGTTAGTAAATCCGTAGGTATGTATTTAAATTAATAAAAATTACATAGCGGGAGGTTTTGTGTTGGCCACATCAATTTTTTTTTATAAAACGACGGTTCGAAAGCGAAATGCAATACAATATTTATATAGCCTAATATGGAAATGGCGAGAGGTCTTGTGCTGGCCACAACAGATTTTTATATATAACATAATGCTTTTCATTGTGAATATTAAATATATAGGGTTTTAGACAGCTATTTTTCCTAATTTAGATTAAAATTATTGTCTTATGAAGACTTTTTTGTATGAAATTAATTTCAAATATAAAATGTTTAGCTCTACAACATTTATTTGAATCTTGTTTACCTAAAATAAGTAAAAAAACAGGTAAAAAGAAATCACAAAAGTATGATTTTACATAAAGTCTTTTGTTCGGGAGTACAATCAATGCTTTAAAGATCCTTTCTTGATCAATATCCTTTATTTCAGGTCCTGTTATGTCAGATAGCGATTCATTATCCTTGTCAACATCCCAACAAGGATCAAATTCTGACAAATCCACGCACGGTAAATGGAAAAGAAAAAAAGGACCGGCACCAAGTCGCCCTGTACCGCAAAGGAGACAAATACGTCCTTTGCCTTTAGCAGAACTCAAAAGGGAACTCGATATTATAGAAATGCAACAACAAGGACTGGAAAAACAAGGTGTGAAGTTAGAACAGCTTATAAGGGAACAATGTGAACAACCTGGATCAAATGATGGTAAGAAATTAATAATGTATGTAACAAAAGTTGTGAGAAAAAGTTTACGCCCCAAATTTTATTTAGTCCAGTTAATAGAAATTTTTACCATAAAAAGGTGGGTTAAAAGTGATTTTTATGGAACGCCGTTTTACTATTTATTCTACATTTAAAGACATCTTCAATTATTTAAAGACGTCAAAAATTTAATTTCAGATATCCTTAATTATTAAAAGACATCAAAAATTGAATTATGAACATCTTTAAATAATTAAGGACGTCTAAAATTAATTTCAGACATCCTTAAATAATTTAGGATGTCAAAAATTGAATATTAGATATACAGAATTGAATAAAGGATATCAAAAATACATTTATAGATATCAAAAATTAAATTTTAGACATCTTAAAATGGTACTGAAATTTCGACATCAAAAAGTATATTTAACATGTCCAGAATTCAATTTTGGATATCTGTATTTGAATTTTTGATATCTTTAATTCCATTTTTGATATCCTTAATTCAATTCTTGATATCCTTTAATGAATTCTTAATATCAAGAATTTGAATTTTTGACATCTTAAATTAATTTTGGATATCAAGAATTGAATTATGGATATCACATCTCCATAAATAACATGTCCAGAATTCGAGTTTTTGATATCTTAAATTAATTTTGGATATCAAGAATTCAATTTTTGATATAAAGAATTGAATTTTTGATATCAAGAAATGAATTTTTGATATGAAGAATTGAATTTTTGATATCAAGAATTGAATTATGGATATCAGATCTCCGTAAATAACATGTCCAGAATTCGAATTTTTGACGTCCTAAATTAATTTTTATTTTTGACGTCCTAAATTAATTTTTGATATCAAGATTTGAATTATGGATATCACACCTCCGTAAATAACATGCCCAGAATTCGAATTTTTGATATCAAGAATTCGGTGCGCCATCTAGTTTAAAATGACTAAATTACTTTGTGTCGGTAAGTCAGATTTCCTTAGCGAAATCATGACTAAATGTATACATCATTAATTCTGTAGATTTTATTTGATAAAGGCCAACAAACTGGTGATTCTTTTAGTTTTTGTGAAATAGGTTTGTATTCTGACCAATCCTAAGGCAGAATCTAAACCAATGCTATTATGATTTCGCTGAGGAAATCAGATTTACCGACACAAAGTATTTTAGTCACTTTAAACTAGATGGCGCACCGAATTCTTGATATCAAAAATTCGAATTCTGGACATGTTATTTACGGAGATGTGATATACATAATTCAATTATTGATATCAAAAATTAATTTAGGACGTCAAAAATTCGAATTTTGGACATGTTATTTATGGAGATGTGATATCCAGAATTTAATTTTTGATATCTTTAATTCAATTTTTGATATCCTTAATTTAATTCTTGATATCCTTAATTCAATTCTTGATATCTAAAAAAGAATTTTTGATATCTATAAATATTTGAATTTAAGACATCTTTAAAACATTTTGGATATCAAAAAATATTATAAGAACATCCAAAAATGAATTACAGACGTCTTTATTTCATTTAATGACATCTTTATATAATTTAACATATCTTTAAATATAGAATAAATATTAAAACGGCGTTCCATAGATTTTAACATATCGCACCCTGTCGAGAATAGTGACACAAGTCAAAATTTACAAATTCTAAGTTCATCAGATAAAATTGGTCAAAAATATGCTTCTAATAATCAGGAATAGTGACATAAATCAAGATTATATTTTTCAAGAGATGGAGCTAATGTCATTTCGTTTCGAGCAAATGTAAGTAACTTTACATTCGAGAACTATCTTCTTTAATTTAAGTTTTACGCAAAACTATTTTTTGGACTTGTGTCACTCTTCTCGCCGGGGTACGATATGTTGTTTAGGTTGAGATGAAAAATTAAAATTTGTGATTTCGGGAAGGCTTGTATAGATTTAGAGATAAAGGCACTGTAATATATAGAATAATCTAATTGCAAAGGCTAAGGCACTAAAAAAAAAACAGTTGATAAATTCAAATGTCTTTATAGACATAGTTTGTACTTAAAAATGAACATTCTGTTTATTACATTCTTTATCTCCATCTATTGGGCTTCCAAATTATCAAAAGATGGCGCTGACGTCAAACGTCAAAATTCAAACGAATGGTACATTTTTCGCTGGCTTCCATAAGAGTACAATTGGTGTGAGACTAATTTTCGTAGTTTTTAATTTAATTTCGAAGTTAGTATAGTGTTTTTTTTGTTAATTTCAGTAGAATTGAGTTTGATCTTGTAGTAACAATTTAGTGATAGTTTTAATAATATTTTAGTTAATAGGGTTAATTTTAGTAAGTATTTGTAGGTTAAGAGTATTTTAGTCATATTTTAATTAATAGTATATTGGTTTTTTTAATAAAAAAAAACATTTGATTTCCTTTATTTAGATTGTATTTCATTGCCATAGTTGTACATATATTAAATTCTATCTACATAGCTTTACTTTTATTTAATTGTTTTTCTTTCATAATGAACAATTTTCTTTGCTTAGATTTAGATACTATTTGTAGATTTGGGAATTGTAGTGTCTCATCTAGAAATATGGTGGAAGGCCAGTAAGTAATAAATAGTGGCCACATAATATTATGTGGTAAATATTTTCGGAGAAAACTCCATCGTAACTTTAACCTATAAATTGCATCTCCTAATTTGTTTATTAATTTTTAAAAAATCAAAAACTTACCTGTTATATTAGCAATAATTCAGATCCTACTAAGAATAAAACAATAATAGCCGAAGATAAAAGCGTATTAAAATTCGTATACAAGTAAATACAATCCCTGAATAAAACAACCACTTTTGTACATGTACACTTCACTCAGTTCAGAAATCTGCCACCAGTGGCGCATTTTAATATTGGAAGTCCAATAGAAGATATAATAAAAAAATAACTTTATCAGATTTAGAATTAAATGTTCTTTATTATTTGTAATAACAAAAATTTTCGAAAAATAATATTTAGAAGATTTTTTTTTAAAGACACTAATTCCGGTTGTCCATTCGTTACCAAAACCTTATCAGCTCTTCCTATTTATGTCCGGTTTAGGAATCCATTGTTAAACATGCCACAAGCCTTATAGTATTTGAGAAACTGTGGTTACAACATTCATACTCACGGACATCATCGTAAAAACGTTATAATCGGATTCTAGTGACCTTAAAACGTGCTTATTCACTAAAATATAGATATGCGATTTTTAGCATGGTTTCTATACCTCTCTTAGCGAGAGTTAAAAGTTCTTTCTATGTAATGAGGAGGTAACTTTTTCTCAAAACTTTTATTATCTACATACGTTTCGAAAGTTAAATTTGAATTATTATTACTATATTAATACTTTTTATTTTCTAGAAACTGCCCTAGATCCAGAAGTAGAAGACCTGGTTCTGGAATTATTTGAATTAGTCAACGAAAAAAATGAATTATTTAGACGGCAGGCAGAACTTATGTACTTAAGAAGACAACAAAGACTAGAAGAAGAACATGCAGATTTAGAATACCAAATTCGGTGTTTGATGGACCGGCCCGAAAGAAACAAGACAGACAGCGATAAAGCTCGTGAAGAGGAATTGATAAATAGGTAAGAAAAAAATAAATAAACTGCACCTACTCCTAAAAAAAGAAAAATCCCTCAACCTTAACAATA
Organism: Ophonus ardosiacus; assembly: GCA_943142095.1. Classification (NCBI taxonomy): domain Eukaryota; kingdom Metazoa; phylum Arthropoda; class Insecta; order Coleoptera; family Carabidae; genus Ophonus; species Ophonus ardosiacus. Next base: position 3,630,796 of record OW964840.1, read on the forward strand.
ATGGGCCCATAAACCAAATTTTTTAAATATTTTTAAATGAAAGTTCGTTTAATTTTGAAGCAATTCGTGGTATCAAAAAGTCATAATGAGGTCATGCAAAAAAAAATAATTGTACCTTTTTTCTGTTTAAATCGAAAAAGGATAGTCTAATTCATCGATCAGTATGATTAAATTATTTTTTATTTATATTTTTTGTTGTATAAAATCGTTTTAAAGTATAGTATTTTCAAAAAGTTGCAAAAACCAGCCATGTTTTGTCGTCACAACGTTACGAACGAAGTTCAGACTCATTTCAAACAGACATTTTATATGGACACATAATTTCTAAAAGAAAAATATATATAAACTATAAATTGAGGATTACATATCTAAATATGCTATTTTATATTAATATAATATCGTTCTATTTATTTTTATAAATATAATTTTCATTTGGCGTGAAATTATCTACGTTACATCAGATGTTTCTTTCACTTTTGAATCTTTGAATTAGACGGTAGGAGGTTATAAACGCATATGAGACATTGAATATATTCCAGAATATTATTTTATTCTTTATTTTGGCACGAAACAACGTTCCATCGACATGTTTACTTTCATAAATTTTAGGTTATCTTTAAATGTCACTTTGACGTTTAAGACAATGTGAAAATCAAAATGGTCGTGCTTCTCACTCTGTGACGTCATTGGACAAGGGACGAAGCGGGGGTCTTCAGCCGCATTTTAAAAAATGTCATTTTCAATTACAATTTTTTCATGATTAAAGATCGATTTGAGGAAAAATAAAAAATACGGGTCTATTATTTTTCACTACTCTATCGATTAAAATTATATAAAAAAAGTCGTGCATGACCTCATTGTTGTATAGCTGCATTTGATTTTTAAAGAAACCTATAACTATCTTTCTCACAACAGTTTCTGTAGTAGGCTGCGCGAGAAAGATACCAATAGTGTGACGTCATCTGTGGCCTGGAAATAAATTCAAATATCTCTCAAAGTAATTATTAAGAAAATTTTTTTTTTTTATCTTAATCGTTATTTATTGAGTAGTACTTTAAGGATAAAGTGTACATTTTATTATTTTTTTGTTATGGTTTATGGGCCTATTAAAAAAAAATCTGTTGTGGCCAGCACAATACCTTCCGTCAATTCAATGTATTTGTACAAATTAGATACCAAAAGTTCCTTGAGAAAGATTTTATATATCCTGTAAAATTGTAACACGAACACACTATTTTTTACAAATTCCATATTGCAAGTTCCTTTGAAAAGATTCTATAAATCCAATATAATTATAACACAAATGTACATTCTGTAAATTGTACTTCACACTTCCTCATTCCTATACAACGCAGTTCTTCCTCTCTCAAATATTCTGCTACACATTCCTTCCATTTTTTCTTTGGCCTTCCTCGTACTCCCGGCATTGAAACTGCAAGTCACTTGCGAAGAACACTCTGTCACTTATAATACTTTCTGATCCTATACTTTCCACTTTGGTTTTGTACTTGACACTGACATCTGTCAATTATAATTTTTTGAATATACATATCTGTTGTTTCCATAATTTTTGCAAAGCAGACTGATTTTTGAAAGTTAACCTCTATTTTTCTCTCTATAACTCTATATTTATTGAATATGAAGGAAAATGTATAATCAAATCTTACAGAGAATAAAATTTTCTTTCATATTAATGATCATAAAATATTGAAAAATGATATTTAACTGGGTTTTTTCCAGAAAAACTGTTAAGATCTTCAAATAAGGGTACTTCCGGTTAACCAATTATAACCAAAATCTAATCAGCTCTTCATATGGTTGTAAAGAAGAGGAATACGAAAGAATCATAATTTTTAGAATTGTAGTTTTGGAATTATCGTCGGAGAAAAATTTATCACACACGCACGCACACATAGACACACACACACACACACACACACACACACACACACACACACACACACACACATACATACAGACATCAATGTAAAATTAGTAAAATCGTATTCTAAGGATCTTAAAACGTGTTTATTCATTGAAAACTCACAACCGAATTTTTTGACCAAAAACAATACCTTCCTTTTGACGGAAGGTAAAAACTATATACGTATTTTGAGTACTACGTTGTCATCATCAGTAGAAACTACAAAATAATAAGACAGAGAAGTTAAGATTACTCAGCATGTAAACCATGCCAGAGGTCAAAACAGCTCTGAGAAATAAGGGAGAAAACTCGGATTATTTAGGGAAAAGAGTAATCGTAACTACGATTAAACTAAGTAATGGGGGATTACACCAGTTTTTTTTTTTATAATTTCATCTGAAAATATTAGGAAAACAAAGACTATTGATGAAAATCCGGTGAAAAAATTCCTATTAATAAGCGAGTTATGGTCTCCCGAATTTTGAAAAGTTTGACGTGACGTCACATTTATGTGTTTTTATATCAAACTCTTTTCATCATGGACCTAAATGTTCTTGAAATATATGCTATTTTAAGTTATATTTACACAAAATAAATGAATATTATAACACCGTATAAGTCTACATACTTTATAATTACAGGTGTATTTAAATTATTAAGTTTAATGCAAGAAATTTATGTTAAAATAAAAACTGTTTGAAAACTAGTACAGGAATGTTAGCCCCTCCTTTCGAATTTGAATTTCTTAACTTCCATTGGTAGTAATCCCCACCTCCTAACATGCTATTTGTAATGCATGTATAGGTGGTCTCTCGGTCGCCAATCAAAATATTTTCATATTAGTGTCGAAGCGCTATAACAAAATACCCTTTATTTCCGAAATATCTCAATTATACCATATCATTTTTTTATTAATATTCGTTATTCAGCATATACATTCGTATTTTTTTACTATTTTCCTTTAATTCGATTGAGCCGTAATCCCCCATTGTCTTATATTAACTCATATAATTTAGAATTTGGAATGGAACTTAGATCAGTGTTTATCAATTTATCTTTAAATTTATGTATTATCAAACTCTCGTGTGCGTCTAAATATCTATTATTATTAACATGTTTTAATAATTAAGCCCATAAACCATAACTTTATCCTTAAAGTACTACTCAATAAATAACGATTAAGATAAAAAAAAAACATTTTTACCTTCCGTCACCTTTAGGTAAGGAAGGTATTGTCTTTGGTCAAAAAATTCGTTGGTGAGTTTTTAATGAATTAGCCCGTTTTAGAGTCCCTAGAATACGAATTTAGTATTTTTAAGATGATGTATGTGTGTGTATGTGTGTGTGTGTGTGTGTGACAAATTTTTCTCCGACGATAACTCCAATACTACAATTCTAAAAATTATAATTCTTTCGTATTCCTCTTCTTTACATCCATATGAAGAGCTGATTAGATTTTGGTTATAATTGATCCACCGGAAGTACCCTTATTTGATGTTTTTAACAGTTTTTCTTGAAGAAACGCAGTTAAATACCATTTTTCGACATTTTGTGATTATCAATATGAAAGAATATCTTATTCTCTATACGGATTGATTATACATTTTCCTTCATATTCAATAGATATAGAGTTATAGAGACATAAGAGAGATTAACTTTCAAAAATTAGTCAGCTCTGCTAAAATTATGGAAACAGCAGATATATTAAAAAAAAATTAATTGACAGATGTCAGTGTCAAATGCAAAACCTAAGTTGAAAATATAGGGCACAGATATAAGGTCAGAAAGTTATATGTGAATGTGATAGAGTGTCCCTCGCAAGTGACTTGCAGCTGCAGCCTCGCCTCAAGATTAGAATTTTCAATGCCGGAAGTACGAGAAAGACCAAAGAGGAGATGGAAGGACTGTGTAGCAGAAAATTTGAGAGAGGAAGAATTGTGTGAAGAAGATTCGTTGGACAGGAATGAGTAAAAGAGGAGTAAGAAACAGCGACCCCTAATAAAATAGAGAAAGGAACTTTCGGTATAGAATTTGTAAAAAATAGTGTGTTCGTGTTACAATTTTACAGGATATACATAATCTTTTTCAAGGAACTTTTGGTATGGGATATGTACAAAATACGTCGAATTGACGGAAGGTTTTGTGCTGGCCACAACAGATTTTTTTAATAATTACTTTGCGAGATATTTGAATTTATATCCAGGGCCACAGATAACGTCACACGATTGGTATCTTTCTCGCGCAGCTTACTACAGAGACTGGTGTGAGAAAGATAGCTATAGGTTTCTTTAAAAATCAAATGCAGCTATACAAAAACAATTATGACTTTTTGATACTACGAATTGCTTCAAAATTAAACGAACTTTCATTTAAATATATCAAACACAAAATTGTTAAATTTTTTGTTAGGTTATATATCAACGTGACAGTTCATAATCTTTTAAATGTGACCGCAGCAGACGCGCGAATCTCCTTTTCAAAATCAGGCGACCAATCAAATTGTTAATATGTAACACGTCATACTCAATTAATAATCAACTTCAATCGCTTGTAGTTTGTGACCTAATCAATATTTAAATAAAAAAAAATCGCTAATACTCATTAATTTATGTATATTTTCGTCTTCTTATTTAAGATAGTTAAAATTTACTATTGAGGAGTTCTCACACCTTCTATATTTACACTGACTGTACCTATTCTAAATGACAGTTATAATTCTTTTTTTTTTTCATAGGTTACTAGAAGTCGTAGAACGTCGAAACGAGATCGTAGAATGCCTTGAAATGGACAGAGTACGCGAAGCAGAAGAAGATCAATCAATAAGTTACCATTTAAGCCAGTTGGCGTTGAAAAAAGATGAAGACCAATCAGAATCCCCTGTCAAATTGTCAAAAAAGGAAAAGAAAAAAATGAAAAAGGAAAAGAAATTAAAAGAAAAGGGGAAAAATTTAGATGTTGATAAAGACATTGATGAGTGTGAACAAAAATCGAAAGATCGAAAAAAGAAAAAATGGTTTTGAAATTGATATTTCTTTTAGTTTGTTTTGCTTGGGTTGAAAATTAAAGGATTTTTTTGTTGTTATTTATTTGTGTTTTCGAATAAATTCGCTACTTATTTTTTATAATTCGTACTTATGCTTATTAATACTTAATTTTTTATATTTTATTTATTTTTCGAAAAGAATTTTCTATTATTTATTATTATTTAACGTGCATTTATAGATTAACACAATCAGTCTTGGCAAATAATATATATTTTTGACTAAGACTTGATATATGCTTTAATTTGCTTAATTTGAATTTGCCATACATAACTTAAATTATATTAAATTGAACAGGGTTGTTTATTATTTTTATTTAAGGGAGTGTTTATTTTATATTATAGTCAATTTGTACTGAAATGTATATACTTTTTTAAGAAAATATACTTTTGAAAATTACTTATTCTTATTTTAATATTATTGTTTATCATACACAAGAAAATTCATTTTTCTACAGTCACTATAGAAAGTAGCCATTTGCGCTCTCTTTTGTCAACGCAAAATGTCACTTTGCCGCTCATGCGCAACAAAGTAGAAAAAACGCTCGCTGTCCAAATTTCTAAGTATACAATATTTAGAAATGTCACGTCTACATTCTTAATGAAAATGTTTAGTTAGGAACTAATGGCACTGTAATTACACGTTTATCACGTTCACAAGTCAATTTGACATATGTTCTGTCGGTATTTAACATAACCTAACAAAATGCCACACTGCTGTGAAAATGAAATAGGGCATTCATTAACAAAAACGAAAGTATAAAATGCTTAGATTAGATTGAATAAAAACTCAAGAAGAATGGAAAATAACGATAAAATAAAATTAAATATAAAATAAATTGTGTGAACAGTTATGTTTAGTAATAGGAATGATTGTACACAGATGGCGGTAGGATAGTTGCGAGTCGTACTGACATCTGATCTCTAGTTAACTATTTATTTTGATTACAATAAAGTTAATAGTTATTTCATTTAAAAGCTTTTTTAAGTTTAAACGGTATCTTTTGTATTAGCCAATCGTTATTTATTGAGCAGTAATGTAAGTATAAAGTGTACATTTTATTATTTTTTGTTATGGTGGAGGACCCCATTATGGCGACTAGAAAAAATCTTGTGTGTGTTTCGAGCGCAAATGGACATTGTCGCATTTTGCGCTCTTAATACACAAATAGCTATTTTGAAATCTACGGGTTGAATTATATACCGTGAGTATTTTTACCTCCCGCTACCCTTAGTAAGGGAGGTATAGGGATCGTGCTAAAAATCACTTATCGAGATTTTAGTAAATGACCACGTTTTAAGGTCCCTAGAATCCAAATTTAACATTTTCACGATGATGTCTGTATGTGTGTATGTGTGTGTGTATGTGTGTGTGTATGTATGTATGTATGTATGTATGTGTGTGTGTGTGTATGTGTAGGGATTTTGTCTTCACTCTAACTCAAATACTATTATTCAGAAAATTTTGAAATTTTGTATTTCTATCCTATTCTAATAAGAAAAGAAGCCATTAGATTTTGGTGTAAATCGGATAACCGGAAATGGCACTTTACCTGAAGCTCAAAATGGTTTTTCTTCAAAAAATACCATTAAATGCCATTTTTTCGCATTTTGTCGTTATGAAAATTAAAGATTATTGAATTTTCTACAGGAATACATTAACACTTTTTCTATATATTTTACAGATAAATTTAAAAATAATTTTTTTTACAAGTCCCGAAGCCTAAGAAAAACACAATTCCTTTGTTCCACAGTTCATATTTCAAATGAATGTAACTGACATTAAATGTCACTGTCAAAAAACTAATCACTTCAAATTAATAATAGTGACATTTTAAAAAGAAAATAGTATATAAAGCAATAGTTTTATGCAATGGAACAGTTTGCAGCGTTAGTAAATCCGTAGGTATGTATTTAAATTAATAAAAATTAAATAGCGGGAAGTTTTGTGTTGGCCACATCAGATTTTTTTATTTGAATTTTTTTCAAAAATCTTCACCGGTTTCGAAAAAAAAAACACAAAAAATTATTACATCGTAATGCACACAACTAGGCGGTAACTCCAGACTTGTCCAACTGAAATTATGCCGAAATCCTCCAACATGGCGGCGTTCAATTAGTCACAAAGGTTTTACATTGCGTCCGCTATCCAATTCTGTATAGAGATCAGTGGGGCAGAACAATAACAAGCTAATAACATTATTATAAACATTTCTAAATTATAGACGCAATATTAATATTTCAACTTTGTTATCTTTGTAAGTCAAAATTCTGTTTTCTCACATCTCTCTCTATTTAGTGTGGATGTCAACCGGTTAGACATTTATAGCCCAATTTTCGAAAAAGTTTAAGCAAATCCTCATTTTTTGGATTAGCGAATTCTACTCTAAATTTGACAGTTTATATTTTAAAATATAGTCTAATTTATTCCTATAGTATCTACCATTTTTGATAATTTTATGAAGATTAAATATTAAATACCAGAATAGAATGGATGCTGTATGATAAACCTTTCACCCTGCACCCTTCAGATGTGCTTTCCTGAAGATTATAAAAGTTTGTTTTTAGTTAGTCTAGTTTGAAGATACATACTGGAAAGACATAAGAGTCTGGGTTGGTCTTTCATGTCCAAGTGACATTTAGAGTTTTAGTTTTGGCTCGCGTTCTGCGTCAGCATCTTTAGGATTTAGTTATGTTTAGTTTTATTCAGTTATGTTTAGTGTAATCGTAAATAAATGAGTCGGTTTCCATAAAATCATCCCTTTAAATGTTTGAAGTTTACTTCCAGTTTCACCGGAAGGGACACCAACCTTGATTTCTTTAATGGAATGATATATTTTCTGAATTTAATTTAAATTAAGTTGGATCTTATCGCTAATATCCAAATTCTTTATTTCAAAGATACTCATTATTAAGAAATGTGAAAAGCAAAGTTCATTTTAATTTTTATGTAAGATTAAAATGGTAATTTACATACAAAATACGAAATAAAGAACAGTATATCACTAAAACTTTGGTTTAATTGTTGAAATAAAGTCGTTAAAAGAAGTTAATGTATCATCCATAATCATAGTCTTTTATAAAGAATTTCGTAATATCCTCTTTTTCCCGTCTTGAAAAAATGCAATTAAAAGTAAGATTTATTGCGTTGAAACAATTAATGCCTTAGGATGACAATGAAAACGAAAAAAGAAACAAATATCTGGCTAAATTCATTTAAGAAATCTTTCTTAATGTTTTCTTTTCTCTAAACTGAATCAGGAAGTACTTTTTCTTTATCTAAATTAAATAAATTACTTATAGTAAGAAGACGTTGTTAAAAAAAGTTTCAATTTCAAAATTCTATTTTCATTTACTAGACAAGTTGTTCTCATGTTACATATGTCATAGTCAGATTATAAAATTATCGTTTTATAAAATGCCTAGGTTAGGTTACGTTTAGGAATATTTAGAGAAATTGGAAGCGAAAATGTCCAAATATTCATATTAGGCATTTACGAAAATTCTACCGCACGACCGCACCTACCGACTTCGTTCGAAAACACAAATGCTTATTAATAGTTACCGTGTTCGGAAATTGTACCATATCTACCAGATCCATCTACCGGATCCATGATTTGTAGATCGAGTAATTCAGCCGGTAAATGCGGTAAATGAAGAATCTAACCTCAAAAAATGGTAGAGATGCCAAGCGAAGTTGGAATCAGAAGTAGATTTCAGAAGTTAATTATGTTAATACAGAAGACGAGACGAGATAACTTTTAACTACACAGAAAAAAATCATCTAAATTATAGTTAAATTAACTAAACAAATGTTCAATTTTTAGCCTACTAATATGTTTTCATTAAATTATCTAAGTTGATTTAGTTAAATTTTCTAGATTTGTAATAACAAATTTTAGTAAAATTAAATACAAAATTAGATTAAATTACTACATTTAGTAGTAACTAAACATAAATAAAGAAATTAACTAAATACATATTTAAATTTTTTATTTACTTACCTAATTCATTAGATAAATTACCGAAAATTGTAGAACAAAAATAATGAAGCCAAAATATCGTCGGCTGATTATTTGAATGTACCCAGTCCACTTTTTGAAAAAAATTAGATATAGTCAAATTCGGTTTCTTGGTATTTTTTTGTACCATGGCCAGTAGAAAAAACATTAAATTCAGTGCTTCTTGTACTCTAAACAGACTTATAGTTTTGTACCACGTGCTTTAAAATGACACACACTAAAAATTGTTTTGAATCAAGTCCAGAGCCAATCAGATTTCATAATTCTGTCACGTGCTTCTGGGCATAGTACAGTAAAAATAGTAATAAAAAGTGTGGACATGGTACAAAAAGTCTCTTATTGGATTTTTTTTGTGTAAATTTACTATGTTATTTTGAACCATGTCCAACTAGGTCCTTTTATATTTCGAAAATATTTAAAAATTATAATATAACAAATTTCATACAAAGTTAAGGAAAATGAAACTATACAAACAAAAAAATTGCAACATGTGTATTCATTACCCATTCTTTACAATAAAATTTTAAATGTTTGAAGCAGTTTTTCTCGAAAGTTATATTTGTAGACATAGTACATTCCAATAGTCGGCCGACGATATAGTAAAATTAAATAAAATAAAATGTAATTAAAATAACTATTTGCATATTTAAATTAATGATTTTTTACAAAATATTTAGTATCTATTTCGGATTAGTTAAAATGCTAAATTAAGATTTGTAAATTATACTAAATTATTAGACATATTACCTAATAAAATCATATCTAATTAGAATTAGACAAAATTTCAATTCTTTTTTACCTCCCGCTACCCTTGGTAAGGGAGGTATAGGGATCGTGCTAAAAATCACGTATCGAGATTTTAGTAAATGACCACGTTTTAAGGTCCCTAGAATCCAATTTTAACATTTTCACGATGATGTTTGTATGTGTGTGTGTATGTATGTATGTATGTGTGTATGTATGTATGTGTGTATGTATGTATGTATGTGTGTGTGTGTATGTGTAGGGATTTTGTCTTCGCTCTAACTCAAATACTATCATTCAGAAAATTCTGAAACCTTGTATTTCTATCCTATTCTCATATGAAAAGAAGCCATTAGATTTTGGTGTAAATCGGATAACCGGAAATGGCACTTTACCTGAAGCTCATAATGGTTTTTCTTCAAAAAATATCATTAAATGCCATTTTTTCGCATTTTATGTCTTATGAAACTTAAAGATTATTGAATTTTCTACAGGAATACATTAATACTTTTTCTATATATTTTGCAGATAAATTTAAAAATAATTTTTACCTCCCGCTACCCTTGGTAAGGGAGGTATAGGGATCGTGCTAAAAATCACTTATCGAGATTTTAGTAAATGACCACGTTTTAAGGTCCCTAGAATCCAAATTTAACATTTTCACGATGATGTCTGTATGTGTGTATGTGTGTGTGTATGTGTGTGTGTATGTGTGTGTGTATGTATGTGTGTGTGTATGTGTAGGGATTTTGTCTTCACTCTAACTCAAATACTATCATTCAGAAAATTCTGAAATCTTGTATTTCTATCCTATTCTAATAAGAAAAGAAGCCATTAGATTTTGGTGTAAATCGGATAACCGGAAATGGCACTTTACCTGAAGCTCATAATGGTTTTTCTTCAAAAAATACCATTAAATGTCATTTTTTCGCATTTTGTCGTTATGAAAATTAAAGATTATTGAATTTTCTACAGGAATACATTAATACTTTTTCTATAAATTTTACAGATAAATTTAAAAATAATTTTTTTTACAAGTCCCGAAGCCTAAGAAAAACACAATTCCTTTGTTCCACAGTTCATATTTCAAATGAATGTAACTGACATTAAATGTCACTGTCAAAAAACTAATCACTTCAAATTAATAATAGTGACATTTTAAAAAGAAAATAGTAAATAAAGCAATAGTTTTATGCAATGGAACCGTTTGCAGCGTTAGTAAATCCGTAAGTATGTATTTAAATTAATAAAAATTAAATAGCGGGAGGTTTTGTGTTGGCCACATCAGATTTTTTTTATTAGTCCCGAAGTCTAAGATAAACACAATTCCTTTGTTAAACAGTTCATATTTCAAATGAATGTAACTGACATTAAATGTCACTGTCAAAAAACTAATCACTTCAAATTAATAATAGTGATATTTTAAAAAGAAAATAGTAAATAAATCAATAGTTTTATGCAATGGTACAGTTTGCAGCGTTAGTAAATACGTAAGTATGTATTTAAATTAATAAAAATGGATAGGAAATTTTGGCGAAGGAAGATTGTTGCGTAACTATTATTGTGGTCCGGATGGGGTTATTCGCTACCGAAAATCGGTCACTTTAATATGTTCTTATGTATGAATGCTATGATGATTGTGGACAAGGCGAAAGAAGAATGTTGTTAAAGAGTGAAGTGAGTCAGCTGAGCTCTTACTCTTATTCCTTTTCTTATTGTTATTATTGTTTCCGGGTATTTGCTAGCCCCCTAAGTGGGAATCGCGTGATTTTATGTACGTATGTATATATGTAAAAATTAAATAGCGGGAGGTTTTGTGTTGGCCACATCAGATTTTTTAACGTGAAACACTGGGTTTGTCATATCCATGGTTACGACTTGACATTTGATTGACAGCAATGTATTTGCCCGTTCTATTTAAAATGAAACATAGGGAACGAATTTGGCATTTGATAAGACTTCAATAGAGGTTAATTTTGTTTAAATAATTATACCTGCATTCTAAATTAAAATTAGTTGTAGAATAAATATAGTGCCCGAGTGGTTTTCTGACTCGGCTAAATTTCTTACAATATGTAAATATAATACTTCTGTCAGATTCGTTCCCTATGTTTCATTTTAAAGGGAACGGTCAAATACATTGCTGTCAATCAAATATCAAGTCGTAACCATGGATATGACAAACCCAATGTTTCACGTTAAAAAATTTCATGTGGCCAACACAAAACCTCCCGTTTTTTAATTTTTATTAATTTAAATACATACCTACGTATTTACTAACGCTGCAAACTGTTCCATTGCAGAAAACTATTGCTTTATTTACTATTTTCTTTTTAAAATGTCACTATTATTAATTTGAAGTGATAAGTTTTCTGACAGTGACATTTACTGTCAGTTACGTTCATTTGAAAAATGAACTGTGTAACAAAGGAATTGTGTTTATCTTAGGCTTCGCGACTAATAAAAAAAAATATTTTAAAATTTATCTGTAAAATATATAGAAAAAGTATTAATGTATTCATGTAGAAAATTCAATAATCTTTAATTTTCATAAGACATAAAATTCGAAAAAATGGCATTTAATGGTATTTTTTGAAGAAAAACCACTATGAGCTTCAGGTAAAGTGCCATTTCCGGTTATCCGATTTACACCAAAATCTAATGGCTTCTTTTCATTTTAGAATAGGATAGGGTTTCAGAATTTTCTGAATGATAGTATTTGAGTTAGAGCGAAGACAAAATCCATACACATACATACACACACACATACACTCATACAGACATCATCGTGAAAATGTTAAAAATGGATTCTAGGGACCTTAAAACGTGGTTATTTACTAAAATCTCGATATGAGATTTTTAGCACAATCCCTATACCTCCCTTACCAAGGGTAGCGGGAGGTAAAAATACTCACGGTATATACTAGCTGACCCGCCCCGGCCTCGCACGGGTAAAGCTAGAATAACGATTAGCTACACGTGTACCAGTAATTGCTCACATTTACTTTGGAGACATGCACTGCGTAGGGAGTCGGCAACCTGCCTTGCATTGTACATGTAACAGGCTCCGCCCACTGCCCTCCCGATCCCCGCACCGCACCTAACAACGCCCTTTTCTAAACGTGTCTCGGGTACTTTTACTTATGTACATAAGATGCAAGCTATCTCTCCGACAAATATCGAAAATCTACTAACGGTTAAAACTTAACTATAGATACAAAGATAAAAAAAATAATTGAAATCATCCCCTATTGTACCGCCTTGAGGGATGATTTTTCCAAAACGCTAAAACACTATTTCTTACCAAAAGCATAAATAAGAATTTTTATATCCCTAAATTGAGAAATGGGTTCTCCATACAAACTTTCATCCCCTATTTCACCCCGTTCAAGTTTTATTTTCGCGACAAAAGGTAGCCTATGTCCTTCTCCAATCTTCCAATCTCTATACCAAAATTTATCAAAATTGGTTCAGCGGGAGAAATGATGGGTTCTCCATATAAATTTTCATCCCCTAATGGGCTACTTGCGTACCTTTTTTTTATTTAATATTTTTGAAGAGCAGGTACAAACTTGCTACCCATATTTTTTCTTTTGGCAAAATATTTATTAATTAGCCAGAAAAAAAATAATGAAATTTGATTATTTGAATTCCCGCCATGTATGACGTAGAATTACGCCGCACCAATGAATGGTCGTAAAGCCATAGCGTTTGTTTATACGGATAATGTAGATCTCCTATTTGACGTTTCAACACTAGTTTGGAGGTTAGTATTTTAGTTTGTCTTTTTGGTATCGATATTTTAAATTACATGTAACTACCTATGTGTTTATTTGTGAAGTAATTAATATATTTGAGAGCCCAGAGAGAGAGAAAAATGAACAATGTCAAATTCAAATTAAAATTTTCTCGCACGCATGCCATCTATACGTTACATTTTTAAACATATGGTTTCCTTTTCCATTTTAATATAATGACGTCACATAAAATTTTCTTTCTTAATTTACTAAAAAACAAATAATTTTTTAAAAATAAAATTTATATTTTTACATATGTTTTCAACATAACATTACGTATATAGTGATAGAAATCGGATTTTCAGTACCACGCAAGTAGCCCATTCACCCCTTCAAGTTTTATTTTCGCGACAAAAGGTAGCCTATGTCCTTCTCCAAGGTCCAATCTATATACCAAAATTCATCAAAATTGCTTCAGCGGTTTAGGCGTGAAAACGTAACAGAAAGACAGACAGAGTTACTTTCGCATTTATTATATTAGTAAGTATGGATGACAGTTGATGTTAATTTACGTTTTATTTTCGAAGCTGTGAACACCAATCATAAAGTCTTATTTATAATTTTATTTATATTTCTTATTTTCGTAACTGTGAATGAGCCTTAATATTTGCAAATCCTTGTGTTTACGTCTTATGCTTAATTTTATTTTTGAGAGCTGTGAACACTTTCATAAGAATCTATTGTTCATATCGTTATTTTTATAACTATATATAATTTTATTTTTATTTTCGGAGATGTAAATGCGGCTTTACGATGGAAATCAAATAGAATATACTTTATCTATAAAATAGGCGAAAAATATATGTTATCCCATTGAAAAAATATAACTTTGTGCTGTATTCGTGTCTCCGTTCGACTTCTATAAAATTGTCTCATCGTATTTATTGTATCTTTAATAACATAGAAATTATTTGAAGATTGCTTATATATGCATGTGCAAATCAAACTTTATATTACAGTACCATCTGACCATATACAGTATGTCCCCGGATTGAGTTTACAAAAGGAAAAAAATTCTTATATTTGATTTTACGAAAAAATGTCAAGGGAAGAAAAATTTTTGCTTGAATTAAAACGCATGTTTCAGTTATTAAAATTTTTAATTAATGCAATGTTCTTTTATTATAACGTTTTTTCGTATTTTTTCCTCCTAATAACACAGTTATTGCATTGAATCGTAACGTTATTTTAGTTAGCTTTGAAATATTGACAAATGATTATTAATTCTAATTACAAATAAAAAGAAACAGCGAAAATCAAAATACTTTTTTATTTTATTCATTTAACTCTTTTTTCTTGTTTTAACGTTAATATTTCTTTAACAAATTCTCTCTATTTCGAATAATACCTACCTTACTTTATGAAAATATGAATTACTACTGACATTTAATTATTTGTCAATATTTCAAAGCTAACTAAAATAATGTTAAAGTCAATGTAATAACTGTATTATTAGGAGGACACAATACGAAAAAACGTTATAATAAAAGAACCTTGCATTAATTAAATCATACGTTTTCATTCAAGCAAAAATTTTTCTTCCCTTGGCATTTCTTCGTAAAATCAAAAATAAGATTTTTTTTCCTTTTATAAACTCAATCCGGGGACATACTGAATATAAAATTACATTTTATATGATTGTGTAAATAAAGCTTTACATGCATGTGTAAATCAAGCTTTATAATACAGGGCCATCTATTTATAATACTTAAAATCACATTTTGTTTTTGTAAATCAAGCTTTATATACATGTGTAAATTAAACTTTATAATTCAGTGCCATCTGTTAGATTATTATGAAAGTATTTTAATCTACTGCACATGCGTGTATTTATTAATTTTTTGGATTTTGCTATTCCATACGTGTCGGTATAGAAATTTTGTTATGTATAAAATATATAGGCTTTTGGGGGCACATTAAAATCGTGCCCCTTAAACAAGGCGTCTGCACTGGAATCTTATAAAGAATGTTAAGAATTTTATACAAAAATTTGACATGTGCTGACAACTATATCAAAAAATTTGAACTAATAAATCGATTGAGATCATAAAATCCATATACATATTCATTGAGAAAAGCCCTTAACTTTTTAGTAGTGGTGGGAACCGGTTCCGGTACCAAAATTACCCGGGTACCCGGTTATTTAAATGTGTAACTACCCGGTTCTCGGTTCCGATTCCAAGATTACCCAGTTCTCGGTTCTGGAACCGAAACTACCCGGTTCTCAATTCTGGAACCGAAACTCATCGGTTCTTGGTACTGGAATCGAATCTCATCGGTTCTCGGTTCTGGAATCGAGTCTCATCGGTTCCTCGGTTCTCGGTCCTGGAACCGAAACTCATCGGTTCACGCTTTTGAAACCGTAACTCATTGGTTCTCGGTTCTGGAATCGAAACTCATCGGTTCTCGGTCCTGGAACCGAAACAGATTGAGTCTTAAATTATTTTACATTATATTATTACAATTCATGATTTACGTGTTGTGAATCAATATGTTAGGAATACAGATCGGAATATACAGGGTGGTGGAGGTTAAGGGTGAACATAGGGATTCTTTGATTCGTCCCACATTCTTCGTCTACATAGAAACAACCCCCGGAGTTTAGTCCTACGATATTACATCCCTTAAACAATAATATTCTTCGCTAGAAAACTCCATACAATTGTAATGTTTGCATTTAATAGGATCTTGTAATCATCTAATTTGGAATTCTATAAAAAAACTTATACAATGATAATAATAATGCTATGTATTGATTATTATATACAAATATACATACCGTAATATAATACATGAAATATTGCTATATCCATTTGGTTTAAGAGGCATTGAAAGCTGTAGCATCTTTGCAAAAATCTATAAAATGAACCAAAAATGTTGTTATTACATTTGTAAAAATTAAAGTGAAAAACAAGCACTAGTAAAGTGTAGTGTTATGAGAACTCGTTATTTTAATGGGTTTCATTTAAAAACCAGTTTTTCAAGTCTAGTACTTGTTGTGAAACTGGTTTTAAATTTAGTATTTGATGTCAGACCGGTTTCAATATTGATACTTCCTGGGAAACCGGTTTATTACCTTACAAAACCGGCTAACTTAACTAGTTCTCGTCTGAAACCGGTTTTAAACTTTAGTACTTAATCCCAAACCTGTTTCTTAATATTTGATCCGAAACCGGTTTCAAGTGCGATTCTTGTTCACAAATCGGTTTGTTTCATATATTTACTAGAAACTAGTTGTCAGGATCTAAAATGTTATTTATTCGTATAGCCATTGTTTGGACAAATGTTTTCTTACCAAATATAACTTTGCAATAAAACAAAAAGTCTTATTTCTTATTGTTTCCCGTTCTTCTCACGTTGTACATTTGTTATTAACAATTGTTCATCATATGTCATTTGAAGTTTAAGGTTATAAAATTGTTATTAACAATTAATAAAACATTGGTTGTTATTAATTTCTAATCCATGAAACTGAAAAATATAATCAAAAAAATATAAATAAATAAATTTGTTGGATTGTTTATTAAATAAATAAATAAATAGTAGTTCCACGATATTGACACAGATGTCACTACCAATATCGTTTTGGGCTAATGAAACACAAATATATCGATTTTTTTGTTTAAATCAATAATACAACAATTTTTGAAAATTGTATTGTTTAATAAATATTATTAACGTTACATGTTTCAAGATTTCATTTGTATTAAATACATATTTTACTGAATCATTATTTTATACCAGATAATTTATAAAATATCGATTTATTCATTAATACAAGACATAAGGACCTTTTTGCAAATTTATTTGAAATTATTGTTCTAGTATAAATTAATTTTAATAGGGATATTGTATTAAATAACAATTCTTAATAATTATTTATTTACACGTTAATGTACAAATATGTCATTTAATAAAAAGCAAAATGAACCATTCAAAATATTTTGATAAAAATTACTGCACATATATATTTTGACCCAAGGAATAGATTTTTCATAAAATTAAACCTTTATCTTCAACCCTTAAATGGGTAGATACCTACCACCCAAAACTGGGTAGAGATAAACAATTTTAGACTACACCATCATATTCTACGTATATTCTTACATAAGTTTACCAATTCTTAGGAAAGAAAGAAATACCGAAAGAGACCAGAGTACAAATATTTAAGAAAGTAGTGACACCTATACTCATACACGGAGCTGAAACATGGACATTAACGCAAAGACAAAAAGAAAAAATTACGGCTATCGAAATGAGATTCTTGAGAAAAATAGAGGGGAAAACAAGACTGGACAGAATTGAAAACACAACCTGGAAGGACAGCCATTTAAGGGTTGAGGGTACGACTTTAATTTTATGAAAAATCGATTCCTTGGGTCATAATACACATGTTTACTAATTTTTGTTAAAATATTACAATAGATAATTTAATAATATCAAAACAAAATGTTCAGAGGTCTTTGACCCTATATGTGTAGCAATTAGAATCTTTTATTACTGTAATGATATAATTAGTACACTAATTCTGAAAATTGGTATACATGTACAAAAAAATATGAAGATTGAATTAGTGAAGTCGACGTTCTTGTATCTCTACCCAGTTTTGGGTAGCATATATCTACCCATTCTTAAGCGTTGAAGATAGAGGTTTAATTTTATCAAAAATCGATTCTTTGGTTCAAAATACATATGTATAGTAATTTTTATTAAAATGGTCCTGTTTTAATTGTTACATTTGTTAACAATCGCTACTCAAAAATGGTTTTACTAATCTATTTATGGTACTTAGACCAATTAAGCAAAAATTTGGAAAACTGGGTTGTTTATATAAGAAAGTTCGTAGAATCTAATGGTGCTACAGAAAAAAACCTAGCTTCACCCATTTTCGGGTGATAAATATACACCCATTTTTGGGTAAGGGATATGGGTTTAATTTTAAGAAAAATCGATTCCTCGGTCCAAAATACATATGTTGACCAATTTTCATTTGAATATTCTGAAGAACACAAAAGTTATTCGTTTTCATGCTCTTGTTAAAAATACGGGTTTCATAAATCATTCTTTACTGGGCTTAAACAACTAGTACAATAATTCTGAAAATTTCTAAACTTACATAAAAAAATTCGTAGAATTTAATGATCTTGTCGGGAGGTTTCTATCTCCACCCAGTTTTGGGCAGCATATATGTACCCATTTAAAGGTTTAAGATAGGGGTTTAATTTTATAAAAAATCGATTCCTCGTGTTAAAATATATATGTATACCAATTTTTGTTAATTTCCTGCAAAGGATATACTAAATATTTGAACTTATATTTGCCCTAAATTTCAGGAATTTTGTCGGCGTCTGACGCGTAACTTGCGCACAGAAAATTCAAAGATTTGCGGTAAAATTCAAAGTGTATTTATTTAGAATTCCTTGAACAAAAAAATTTGAAAATTGGTACATTTATGTAAGAATATACGTAGAATCTGAAGGTGAAGTCTAAAATTATTTATTTATTATTTATTTATTTATTTTGGGTCATAGTACACATATTTACTAATTCTTGTTAAAATATTACAAGAGATAATTTAGTAATATCAAAACAAAATTTTTAGAGGTCATTGACCCTAAATGTGTAGGATTCAGAATTTTTATTATTATAATTATACCAATAGTACAATAATTTTTGAATTTGGTATACATGTACAGAAAATATGTAGATTATAATGGTGAAGCCGACGTGTATGTATCTCTACCCAGTTTTGGGTAGTATACATCTACCCATTTAAGGGTTAAAGATAGACGTTTAAATTTATTAAAAATCGATTTCTCGGATCAAAATACATATGTACAGTAATTTTTATAAAATTATTTGGAATGGTCTATTTTTAACATTATCAACAACGGTATTTACTTATAACGCTATTCAAAAATGATTTACTAATTTATTTATGGTACTTAGACCAATTAAGCAAAGATTTTAAAAACTGGGTTATTTATATAAGAGAGTAAGTAGAATCTAATGGTGCTGTAGAATAGTTCCATCTCCACCCATTTATAGGTATGGGATACGGAGATAGTAATTTTTGAATCAATAATTCCAATAAAATTTAATTTTATGTGAATATAAAAATACAGTAATATGTAACTTTTAATTGTGAGTAAATATCTTTAAATAATTAAAAAAAAGAGAAATAAAGCCGTTATTTAATAATTTAGTGATCAATAATACCAATAAAATATTGGTATAGCCACCTATTGACAACAAATATAAACACTGGTTGGACTTTGTGAATTTTATCTTATTTATTTTCAGAAATTATTATCTCAAAACTAGGGAGTTAAATGGAAAAAAGTTTCCAATAAAATTTGCTCAAAATAATCTATTTTAACTAGTTATAAATAATCTTAATTATATAGTTTGTATTTTTAGAGATATAAATGTTTAAATGAATAAAACATTTTCTCAAGAACTATAAGTAAATAAAAAATAGAGTTTGTTACAAAAACTATTTTGTAAAAGAAATTAGTTTGCAAAAAATATAATGATTTTTATTTTTATTCATTACTCTGAAATTAAAACGAATTTAAAAAAAAGTTTCAACCAAACTGCTTTTTATTTTTAATTACAAATATTTTCTCTTATGACAAACTTGGGCGAAATGTTATTAGTTTAGCCAAAAAATGGATTTTCTCAAAATTATTAATACCAAAACAATACTGCTGCTGTACTCTATGATGAAACTTATGAACTATATTTTTATGTTGTATTGTAAGAAAGTACGTTGATGTATTGTGTAAATAGGAGAAAATCAATACAATCGACAAATCAATTAACCAATCAAGTTCGCGGATATGTGCATGGGATCTAAGCGGGAAGAAAAATTGCTTAAACAAATGTCATTTGATTATTAATCAAATTACAGATGGAAATCTTGTTATATTTATCATTTTAAATAAATTAATAATTAAAATATAGTTCAATACACGATTTTATGTTTATTATAATTAACATATGCTTTTCTTTGTCAATTTCATTTGACGTTTGTTATATCTGCAGCAAGATGTCTCCACGTGTATTACAGCCAATCTGACCTTCAAGAAATTCAGGATTGTAATTAAAAATTATTGTCTACAAAACATGTTTAACAGTTTTTTGGGCAAAAATATATATGTATTTCAACAAGTATAAGACAATAGTTCATAAAAAATACAAAATAAATGATCAAACTTGTTTATTTAAGAATATATACTGAAATATTGGCTACCAGAAAATTTCCTGAATACGTCTTGTGTGATAGCAACAAATTATTTTTGGAATGCAAAATATGACTGGCGCTGGCGCTTAAATACCATAAAATGTACATTGGAATTTCTTCAAAATTTGACCACATACAATAATTTTTCAATTAAATATTGTTATTATATGTAATTTGGAGGTTAAATAAATATAATATTGTACATATTCTTCATTTTTTATTATAATAAATACCATATTTTGTTATATACATTATAGAGTGTACAGAATAAAAGTATTTCATTATTTATTAATATTATATACAATAATTGTTAACTATAACATATTGTAAATATTATGCTAATAATACAGTTTACAGAAATAAACATATAATACAAAATAAATAAAAAATATTATGTATAACACTGACATGGCATCTACATTGTTTTGTTTTAATTTTTCTTCACTAAATTTTCATAAAAAGTTAATGTGTTATACATCAGAAGATTCAGCACAAAATTCTGAGTATAAAAATATAAAATTGCTTGATGCGTCGTATCGAGTAGACGTGTGTTTTGCTGCTCCGTTCTATCAGTGCTGTCAAAAAAATTAAAATAACGTTTTAACTTCAGTCCAATATCTAAAAGTTATCGTCAGTGCCATGGCTTCGCAAACCAGAAATCTGAGTACTGCAGTTACTGAAGCTATAAACAATCAGTTAAATGATCAAGTGTACTTAACTAATCTCGCGGAAAAAGTGTTTGAGAAAGTTAAAACGCAGTTAACTGATGAGACATTTTTAACCAGCTTTGCAGACAAAGTGCTTGAGTTGGTGAATAAAAAATTTGAAGAACAGAAAAAGCACTATGAAGGTGTTATCAATAAATTAACAATTGAAAATAATGCTCTGCATGATGAAGTTGATCGTTTAGAGCAATATTCGAGGCGTAATTGTCTACGAATATTTGGAGTACCGGAAGAAAGATCGGAGAACATCGAGGCTAAGGTCAGTCAAATCTTTCAAACAAAATTGCACGTGAACATCTCATCAGACTCCATCGATCGCTGTCATCGTGTCGGCAGAATAAATACTAACACCCAGTCCACCAACCATAACCGTCCGCGTCCCATCATCATTAAGTTCACCAGCTATCGTATCCGCAATACAGTTATTAAATTGCGATCCAAACTAAAAAATACTAACGTATCCATTAAAGAAGATTTAACAAAAAAAAGATTAAATTTCTTAAAAGTAGTGTCCGATAAATTTGGGTACAAAAATGTTTGGACTGTAGATGGAAATATTTTTGCCAAAATAAACAATTCTATAAAGAAAATTAACTTTAATGACAATTTAGACGATCTATAAATCATTTTATAATGGAGCAGTGCAAAATTTTTAAATTTATATTTTTTCGTATATATACATTGGATGTATTTACTTGTAAAACTTGGTTTGTTTCTTGTTGAGGTCGTTAAACTTTTTGATTTATAATATTTTAACTGACCTTCAACTTCGTATTTTGTATATTGTTCATATTTAGTTTGTTTGCTTCAATCGTAAGAAATATTTTTATTATATTTCATATACATATTTATTATTCATAATCTTAATCTTAATAATACCATTGTTTTCTTGAATTTAAAATGAATATATATTATCAAAACACTAGGGGTTTAAATACCAAATTAGATCAATTTTCTACTAATGCTTTACTGTCTGATTTTGACATAATTGTTTGTTCTGAAACCTGGCTTACTGAATCAGTATATAATTCCGAAATTATAAGTGATAATTTTACAATATATAGAAAAGATCGAAACTATTCTATAACTAACAAATCCAGAGGCGGAGGTGTTTTGTGTGCTGTTCACCACAAATATAATTCTTCTTTAATTGATCTAAAAATTGACAATCAATGCTTATCGGATATTATCTGTGTACGTATTCAAGTATTTCATTTTTGTTTTTATATAGTAGCTACACATTGCCCGCCACCTGTCTCGTTACTGCAGTATGAACTGTTGTACGAATGTCTTGAGTCATGTTTGTTTTTGCAAAACAGTAATTTCATCATATTGGGAGACTTAAATATACCAAACCTATATAATTTTCATGAAAATGGCTATTTTAACAATATCATTTCTAGATTCGAACACTTTTGCAATTTCCTTAATGCAGATCAATTAAATCGAGTTTTAAATTGCGATAATCGAATACTTGATGTAGTAGTGTCAAATATTAGTACTATAACTGTATCACGTTCTGATGATACCTTTGTTCCCGAAGATAAGTACCATCCAGTGTTAACGGTAACTTTCCCTCTTGACTCTATGTGTTCATCCCATCAGAAAAACTGTACATTTAATGAAAATCAGACATTTAATTTTCGTAAAGCGGATTTTACTAAACTGTATCAAGAATTATCAAAAATTGATTGGGATATTCTAAATAACAGAAAAGTTGATGATGCTTTCGAAAAATTTTATGAAATTTTTAATAAAATATTATTTGAGTGTGTCCCTTTTACTAAGAATAATAAATCCTCATATCCACCATGGTTCACAAAAGAGATAATATCTGACATTAAAACCAAAGACTATTTTCATAAAATGTACAAAAAAACAAATCAGATTTTTTATTACAATAAATTTACAAAAATCAGAGCTGACATCAAAAAATCTGTTTCACTATCTCATAAGAAATATTTAGCTGATATCCAGTCGAATGTGTGCGTAAATCCTAAAGAATTTTGGAAATTTATAAATACAAAACAACGTAAGTCACGTATTCCTGGATTGATGCATTTAAACGATGAATCTTTTGATACAACTTCTAAAATTGTAAATGCTTTTTCGAAATTTTTTTCAAGTGTATATGAGATAGACAACAATACGGATTTATTAAAGAATGATGAATTTAATTTACGCGAATCATTTTCTTTAACTAGCATATCTAAAAGAGACATACTTAATGCCATACAGGAATTAAAATCCTCACGTTCTGTTGGTCCTGATAACATACCAGCATATATTTTAAAAGCATGTTCAGATATACTAGTTGAACCATTTTTTATCTTATTTAATTTGGCATTGTCACAGAATACATTTCCCTCCAGACTGAAAGTTACTAGAATTTGTCCAGTTTTCAAAGCAGGTGATGTTTCAGATATTTCGAATTACCGACCAATTGCCATTTTGTCGAACATTGCAAAAGTATTTGAAAAAATTATTTATAAGTTCATGTACGCCGATGTAAACAAGTACATTTCAGATCATCAACACGGTTTTATTAGTGGCCGATCCACTACCACAAATTTAATAAACTTTACAGATTTTACTTTAAATTCTCTTCGAGATCACAATCAGATTGATGTCATATATACGGATTTTGCAAAAGCGTTCGATAAAATAAATCATAATGTTTTATTACACAAATTAAGAACTAATTTCAATTTTTCAAATGATATTGTTCAGTTTATAGCTTCCTATCTCGATAATCGTCAATTATCAGTACATTATAATAATTATAAGTCAGATGCATTCTTAGCCACATCTGGGGTACCACAGGGGTCAAATTTAGGGCCACTGTTATTTTTGCTATTTATAAATGATGTTACCGAAGTAGTCCCTAATTCCCACATACTATTATATGCTGATGATATAAAACTATATAAAATTGTTGATAAATATGATGATTGCTTAAATCTTCAATCGGACATTAACAGCATTCTAAATTGGTCTTTTAACTCCAAACTATTATTTAATTATAATAAATGTAAAATCATGACGTACAGTGTTAAACAATGTCCAATTCAGTATGAATATAATATGGATAATGTAACGTTACAAAGAGTATCGCAAATCACTGACTTGGGTGTCATTTTTGATAACAAGTGTTCATTTCATCCTCATATTAATCAGTTAATTAGTTCTTCACATCGTATACTTGGATTTGTTATTAGAAACACACGACCATTTCAGTGCATCACTGCTATAATATCATTATATTATGCATATGTGCGATCCAAGTTAGAATATTGTTCACTGATTTGGAATCCCATTTACAAAAAATACATTGTTGCCCTAGAATCCATTCAAAAAAAAATTATTCGGTATTGTTTTTTTAAGTGTTATGGGTTTTATCCACCTTACAATTTTGATTATGACAATGCGTTATATGAATTTCAGATAATTTCTTTAGAAAATAGAAGGACTATGTCTTCATGTATTTTTTTGTATAAAATTATAAACCATATAATCGATGATAACACTGTACTGACCTGCTTAAACTTTCGACTAACCCGTTCCAGAAACAAATCCGTATTTTGTTATACTACACCTAGGACAAACTATGAACTACAATCTCCTGTTAGACAGCTATGTATAAACTTTAACGATATTCAAGAAAAATTAAATAATATAGATATATTTTGTGATTCACTTTCTAAATTTAAGAAAACTCTAATTCAATATTTCTTACGAAACTAGAATTTAGATATTTGTATTTGTGTACATGTATTGATGTATTTATGTATTATTTTTTGTCTCTCGTTCGATATCAAGTATGTTTAATTATTATTTGTTATAATTCCTCTGTAATTGGGATTAATTTCCTGTTGAGTGAATTCTAAAATAAATAAATAAATAAATAAATAAATAAATAAAAATTAATAAATTATAACTATAATATATCGCTAATATCTTATACATTTCATCTGACATACTTGGATTTTTTTCAGTTACAATTTTCAATACAAAATTTTCATTAAAATTTAATAAATTATACATCAGCAGATTCAGCGTGAAGCACTGAGTAAAATGATACTAAATACTTGTACTAAAATATTAAAGTAACATTAACATTATCCATCTAGTCTTATTAAAGGTTATTTATCATTATTTTGTTGTTTGATGTCATCTGTTTGTGTTTTGTCTTCTTTGATTCGTCCCACATTCTTCGTCTATATAAAAACATCCCCCGGAGTTTAGTCCTGCGATATTTCATCCCTTAAACAACATTATTCTTCGCTAGACAACTCCAAACAATTGTAATGTATGCATTTAATAGGATCTTGTAATCATCTCATTTGGAATTCTATTAAAAACGTATACAATGGTAATAATAATGCTATCTATTGATTATTATATACAAATATACATATCGTAATATAATACATGAAATATTGCAATGTCCATTTGGTTTAAGAGGCATTGAAAGCTGTAGCATCTTTGCAAAAATCTATAAAATGAACCAAAAGTTTTGTTAAATTTGTAAAAATGAAAGTGCAAAACAAGCACTAGTAAAGTGGCCTAGTTTAATTGTATGCTTCCAGAAAATAGCACAATTTAGAGTAGTTGGTATTGTCTTCGCCAGATCTTCTGTAGTGTTATGAGAACTCGTTATTTTAACTGGTTTCATCTAAAAACCAGTTTTTCAAGTCTAGTACTTGCTCTGAAAACCGGTTTTTGATTTAATATTTGACGTCAGACGGGTTTTCATTTCGATACTTCCTTGAAACCGGTTTATTTTACACATTTCCTGAAAACTAATTGCCTGCACCTGAAATGCGATTATTGTTCGTATATCCATTGTTTAAACAAACGTTTTCTTACCAAATATAACTTTGCAATAAAACAAAAAATCTGAATTATTATTGTTTCCCGTTCTTCTCATGTACATTTGTTATTAACAATTACCCATCAGCTGACATTTGACGTTTAAGGTTATAAAATTGTTATTAACAATTAACAAAACATTGGTTGTTATTGATTTCTAATACATGAAGCTGAAAAATATAATCAAAAAAATATAATTAAATAAATTTGTTGGATTGTTTATTAAATAAATAAATAAATAAATAAATAAATATTAGTTCCACGATATTGACACAGATGTCGCTGCCAGTATCGTTTTGGGCTAATGAAACACAAATATATCGATTTTTTTGTTTAAATCAATAATACAATCATTTTTGAAAATTGTATGGTTTAGTAAATGTTATTAACGTTACATGTTTCAAGATTTCAGTTTTATTAAATACATATTTTACTGAATCATTATTTTATACCAGATAATTTATAAAATATCGATTTATTCATTAATACAAGACACAAGGACCTTTTTCACAAATTTATTTAAAGTTATTGTTCTATTATAAATTAATTTTAATAGGGATATTGTATTCAATAACAATTCTTAATAATTATTTATTTACAAGTTAATGTACAAATATGTCATTTAATAAAAAAACAAAATGGACCATTCAAAATATTTTGATAAAAATTACTGCAAGGAATTACCCAAGGAATAGATTTTTTATAAAATTAAACCTTCATCTTCAACCCTTAAATGGGTAGACACCATCATATTCTACGTATATTCTTACATAAGTGTACTAATTTTCAAATTTTTTTGTTGAGGGAATTCCAAATAAACACACTTTGAATTTTACCGCAAATCTTTGAATTTTTTGTGCGCAAGCTAAGCGTCAGACGCCGACAAGATTCCTGAAATTTAGGGCAAATACAAGTTCAAATATTTAGTATATCCTTTGCAGAAAATTAACAAAAATTGGTATACATATGTATTTTGACACGAGAAATCGATTTTTTATAAAATTGAAACCATATCTTAAACCCTTAAATGGGTACATATATGCTACCCAAAACTGGGTGGAAATACAAGTATACCAATTTTCAGAATTATTGTAGGAATGGTTTAAGCCATAATAAGAAAACTATTTAAAATGGTTTAAATACAAGTAAAATATGACACTTGTTTACCTGAATTAAATTTTTTATGGCAGGTGGCACCATATGTAAAATCCACCCACACAACCTTGAAATTCTTTAGTTTTTCCAGTGGAGACGCCTTCTATAGGGGGCCTGTTTTTTTAAATGCCCCCAAACACTCATATAAATAATACATGGCAAAAACTTTGCACCGACAGATATGGTTTGGAATGTGTAACATTGCTCGATCGAAAAATCAATAACATTGATCATGCGCAGTAAATCAAATTAAAATGAGTCCATGATCCTGTTTTCAAAAATGTGAGAATTTTAAAAAAAGTTTCAAACTAACCCCACCTAGAATTTAATTCTGAGAAACTTCTTTAAAATAAATTTTGTTCTCAAGTGAAAGGTTTAGCCGGAAATAACTTTTGTTCCAATTGTGCAATTACATTTAAAAATTCGCCAGGGCTGTACTTATAAAAAATTCTCAACCAAATTTTGGGTTTATATGCAACTCGACCCGTAGATTCCAAAAATCGATAAGTTGACTTCGTAGGTCTATTATTTTTTGGGGTGACTACCCTTTACCTAAAAATGGGTGGTGTTAGAAAATTGGCTTATCGACTTTTGGAATCTACGGCTCGAGTTATATATGTACCCAAAATTTTGTTAATTAATAATAATAAACAAAAAAGTTTTTTCCAAAAATTTTCTTTTTATTTAAAATTACTCAAAGATCTTGTTTTCAAAAATGTAAGAATTTTAAAAAAAGTTTCAAACTAACCCCACCTAGAATTTAATTTAAGAAACTTTTTTCAAATAAATTTTGTCCTCAAGTTAACCGTTTAGCCGGAAATGATTTTTATTTCAATTATGCAAATACATTTCAAAATTCGCCAGGGCTGTACTTATAAAAATTTCACAACCAAATTTTGGGTTTATATGCAAATTGACCCGTAGATTCCAAAAATCGATGAGTCGACTTTGTAGGTATAACAACTTTTGGGGTGACTGACCTTTACCCAAAAATGGGTGGTGTTAGAAAATTGACTTATCGATTTTTGGAATCTTCGGCTCGAGTTATATATGTACCCAAAATTTGGTTAATTAATAATAATAAACAAAAAAGTTTTTTTCAAAAAATTTCTTTTAATTTAAAATTATTCAAAGATCCTATTTTCAAAAATGTGAGAATTTTAAAAAAAGTTTCAAACTAACCCCACCTAGAATTTAATTTTGAGAAGCTTTTATCAAATAAATTTTGTTCTCAAGTAAACCGTTTAGCCGTAAATGATTTTTTCTCCAATTATGCAATTACATTTAAAAATTCTCCAGGGCTGTACTTATAAAAATTTCTCAACCAAATTTTGGGTTTATATGCAACTCGTCCCGTAGATTCCAAAAATCGATAGGTCGACTTCGTAGGTCTATTACGTTTGGAGTGACTGCCCTTTACCGAAAAATGGGTGGTGTTCGAAAATTGGCTTATCGATTTTTGGAATCTACGGCTCGAGTTATATATGTACCCAAAATTTGCTTAATTAATAATAATAAACAAAAAAATTTTTTTTCAAAAATTTTCTTTTAATTTAAAATTACTCAAAGATCCTGTTTTGAAAAATGTAAGAATTTAAAAAAAAGTTTCAAACTAACTCCACCTAAAATTTAATTTTGAGAAACTTTTTTCAAATATATTTTGTCCTCAAGGAAACCGTTTAGCCGGAAATGATTATTATTCCAACTATGCAATTACATTTAAAAATTCGCCAGGGCTGTACTTATCAAAATTTCATAACCAAATTTTGGGTTTATATGCAACTCGACCCGTAGATTACAAAAATCAATGGGTTGACTTCGTAGGTCTACCAATTTTTAGGGTGACTGCCCTTTACCCAAAAATGGGTGGTGTTAGAAAATTGGCTTTTATCTCTTGTAATATTTTAACAAAAGTTAGTGAACATGTGTACTATGACCCAAAGAATCTATTTACCGTAAAATTAAAGTCGTACCCTCAACCCTTAAATGGGTAGATATTCACCACCCAAAACTGGGTACAGATAAACAATTTTAGATTTCACCATCAGATTCTACGTATAATTTTCCATAAGTGTACCAATTTTCAAATTTTTTTGTTGAGGGAATTCCAAATAAACACACTTTGAATTTTACCGCAAATCTTTGAATTTTTTGTGCGCAAGCTAAGCGTCAGACGCCGACAAGATTCCTGAAATTTAGGGCAAATACAAGTTCAAATATTTAGTATATCCTTTGCAGAAAATTAACAAAAATTGGTATACATATGTATTTTGACACGAGAAATCAATTTTTTATAAAATTGAAACCATATCTTAAACCCTTAAATGGGTATATATATGCTACCCAAAACCGGGTGGAGATACAAACCTGTCAATTTCACCGCTAAATTCTACGTATATACAAGTATACCAATTTTCAGAATTATTGTACGAATGGTTTAAGCCATAATAAGAAAACTATTTGAAATGGTTTAAATACAAATAAAATATGACACTTGTTTTCCTAGATTAAATTTTTTATGGCAGGTGGCACCATATGTAAAATCCACCCACACAACCTTGAAATTCTTTAGTTTTTCCAGTGGAGACGCCTTCTTTAGGGGGCCTGTTTTTTTAAATGCCCCCAAACACTCATATAAATAATACATGGCAAAAACTTTGCACCGACAGGTATGGTTTGGAATGTGTAACATTGCTCGATCAAAAAATCAATAATATTGATCATGCGCAGTAAATCAAATTAAAATGAGTCCATGATCCTGTTTTCAAAAATGTGAGAATTTTAAAAAAAGTTTCAAACTAACCCCACCTAGAATTTAATTCTGAGAAACTTCTTTAAAATAAATTTTGTTCTCAAGTGAAACGTTTAGCCGGAAATGACTTTTTTCCAATTGTGCAATTACATTTAAAAATTCGCCAGGGCTGTACTTATAAAAAATTCTCAACCAAATTTTGGGTTTATATGCAACTCGACCCGTAGATTCCAAAAATCGATAAGTTGACTTCGTAGGTCTATTAATTTTTGGGGTGACTGCCCTTTACCCAAAAATGGGTGGTGCTAGAAAATTGGGTTATCGATTTTTGGAATCTACGGCTCGAGTTATATATGTACCCAAAATTTGGTTAATTAATAATAATAAACAAAAAGTTTTTTCCAAAAATTTTCTTTTTATTTAAAATTACTCAAAGATCTTGTTTTCAAAAATGTGAGAATTTTAAAAAAAGTTTCAAACTAACCCCACCAAGAATTTAATTTTAAGAAACTTTTTTCAAATAAATTTTGTCGTCAAGTAAACCGTTTAGCCGGAAATGATTTTTATTCCAACTATGCAATTACATTTAAAAATTCGCCAGGGCTGTACGAATAAACAATTTTCGACTTCACTTTCAGATTCTATGTATGTTCTAACATAAGTGTACCAATATTCAAATCTTTTTGTTGAAGGAATTCCAAATAAACACACTTTGAATTTTACCGCAAATCTTTCAATTTTTAGTGCGCAAGCTACGCGTCGGACGCCGACAAGATTCCTGAAATTTAGGGCAAATACAAGTTCAAATATTTAGTATATCCTTTGCAGAAAATTAACAAAACTTGGTATACATATGTATATTGATCCGAGGAATCGATTTTTTATAAAATTGAAACCATATCTTAAACCCGTAAATGGGTACATATATGCTACCCAAAACTGGGTGGAGATACAAACTTGTCAATTTCACCGCTAAACTCTACGTATATTTTAATACAAGTATACCAATTTTCAGAATTATTGTACGAATGGTTTAAGCCATAATAAGAAAACTATTTAAAATGGTTTAAATACAAATAAAATGACATTTGTTTTCCTAGATTAAATTTTTTATGGCAGGTGGCACCATATGTAAAATCCACCACACAACCTTGAAATTCTTTAGTTTTTCCAGTGCAGACGCCTTCTTTAGGGGGCCTGTTTTTTTAAATGCCCCCAAACACTCATATAAATAATACATGGCAAAAACTTTGCACCGACAGGTATGGTTTGGAATGTGTAAGATTGATCGATTGAAATACTCTTATTCTGTACACTCTATAAAGTATGTAACAAAAAATGGTATTTATTATAATAAAAAATGAATAATATGTACAATATTATATTTATTTAACCTCCAAATTACATATTATAACAATATTTAAATGAAAAATTATTGTATGTGGTCAAATTTTGAAGAAATTCCAATGTATATTTTATGGTATTTAAGCGCCAGCGCCAGTCATATTTTGCATTCCATAAATAATTTGTTGCTATCACACAAGACGTATTCAGGAAATTTTCTGCTAGTCAATATTTCTGTATATATTCTTAAATAAACAAGTTTGATCATTTATTTTGTATTTTTTATAAACTATTGTCTTATCCTTGGTGAAATACATATATATTTTTGCCCAAAAAACTGTTAAACATGTTCTGTAGTCAATAATTTTTAATTACAGTCCTGGACTTCTTGAAAGTCAGATTTGCTGAAATACATGTGGAGACATCTTGCTGCAGATATAACAAACGTCAAATAAAATTGACAAAGAAAAGCATATTTTAATTATAATAAACATAAAATCATGTATCAAACTATATATTAATTATTAATTTATTTAAAATGATAAATTTAACAAGTTTTCCATCTGTAATTTGATTAATAATCAAATGACATTTGTTTA
The DNA here is from genome assembly GCA_943142095.1 of Ophonus ardosiacus. NCBI lineage: Eukaryota > Metazoa > Arthropoda > Insecta > Coleoptera > Carabidae > Ophonus > Ophonus ardosiacus. Next base: position 3,663,016 of record OW964840.1, read on the forward strand.
AACAATTTTTCTTCCCGCTTAGATCCCATGCACATTTCCGCGAACTTGATTGGTTAATTGATTTGTCGATATTATTGATTTTCTCCCATTTACACGATACATCAACGTATTTTCTTACAACACGACAAAAATATAGTTCATAAGTCTCATCATAGAGTACAGCAGCAGTAGATATTGTTTTGGTATTAATAATATTGAGAAAATCCGTTTTTTGGCTAAACTAACAACATTTCGCCCAAGTTTGTCATAAAAAAGTATTTCTAATTAAAAATAAAAGGCAGTTTGGTTCAAACTTTTTTTAATATTCGTTTTAATTCCAGAGATAATGAATAAAAATAAAAATCAATTAATTTCTCGCAAACAAATTTTTTTACAAAATAATTTTTGTAACAAACTCTATTTATTATTTAATTCTATATATATTTTAACTTATAATTTATTTTATTTACATAAAGTTCTTGAGAAAACGTTCTAATTATTTAAACATTTATATCTCTAAAAATACAAACTATATAATTAAGATTGTTATATAAATAATGAAAATAGAATATTTTGAGCAAATTTTATTTGAAACTTTTTTCTATTTAACGCCCCAGTTTTGAGATAATAATTTCTGAAAATGTATAAGTCCAACCAGTGTTTATAATTCTTGTCAATAGGTGGCTATACTAATATTTTATTGGAATTATTCATTCATAAATTATTAAATAACGGCTTTATTTCTCATTTTTAAAAAAAGTTTATTTGAAGATATTTACTCACAATTAAAAGTTACATAATACTGTATTTGTATATTGATACATTTTTTTAAACTGTAACTACACATTGCATGTGCATAAAAACTTGAATAACTTTTGTATCCTAAGGAATATTTGAATGAAAATTGGTACAGATATGCATTTTTACCCAAGGAATCGATTTTTGATAAAATTAAATCCACATCTGGTACCCAAAAATAAGTATAAATTCACGACCTGAAAATGGGTGGAGATGAAATTGTTTCTATAATGTCATTAGAATCTACGTACTTTCTTATATAAATAACCCAGTCTTTAATGGCTTAATTGGTCTAAGTACCATTAATAAATTAGTAAAACCGTTCTTGAGTAGCGATTCAGATACCATTGTTGATAAATGTTACAATTAAAACTGGACCATTCAAAATATTTTGATGAAAATTACAATACATATATATTTTGAATCATGGAATTCATTTTTGTTAAAATTAAACCCCTATTTTCAACCCTTAAATGGTTGGGTATATAGTACCCAAAACTGGGTCGAGATACGAACCTGTCGACTTCACCATTCGAATCTACATATTTTTTTTATACATGTCTACCAATTTTCATAATTATTGTACTACAGTAATATAAGGTTCTGAATCACACACCTTTAGGGTCAATGACCTCTGAACATTTTGTTTTGATATTACTAAATTATCTGTTGCAATATTTTAACTAAAATTAGTAAACATATGTATTATGACCATTAAATGGGTAGATAATCACCACCCAAAACTGGGTAAAGGTAAACAATTTTCGACTTCACTTTCAGATTCTATGTATGTTCTAACATAAGTGTACCAATATTCAAATCTTTTTGTTGAAGGAATTCCAAATAAACACACTTTGAATTTTACCGCAAATCTTTGAATTTTTAGTGCGCAAGCTACGCGTCGGACGCCGACAAGATTCCTGAAATTTAGGGCAAATACAAGTTCAAATATTTAGTATATCCTTTGCAGAAAATTAACAAAAATTGGTATACATATGTATATTGATCCGAGGAATCGATTTTTTATAAAATTAAAACCATATCTTAAACCGTTAAATGGGTACATGTATGCTGCCCAAAACTGGGTGGAGATATAAAACTGTCGACTTTACCACTAAATTCTACGTATTTTTTAATACAAGCATATCAATTTTCAGAATTATTGTAGGAATTGTTTAAGCCATAATAAGAAAACTATTTAAAATGGTTTAAATACTAATAAAATATAACACCTGTTTTCTTAGTATAAATTTTTTATGGCAGGTGGCACCATATGAAAAATCCACCCACACAACCTTGAAATTCTTTAGTTTTTCCAGTGCAGACGCCTTCTTTAGGGGGCCTGTTTTTTTAAATGCCCCCAAACACTCATATAAATAATACATGGCAAAAACTTTGCACCAACAGGTATGGTTTGGAATGTGTAAGATAGATCGATCGAAAAATCAATAATTCTGATCATGCGCAGTAAGTCAAATTGTTTTTTTTATGAATAAATTTATGAAATTTAATTTGTTTAATTATTTTTTTGAATATATTCGTCAATTTTATGCACCAGAAATTAATAACAACTAATATTTTATTAATTGTTAATAACAATTTTTATAACCACAAATGGCAGATGACAACAATAATGGACAAACAAATGTACATAATTGGAACTGAAAACAAAAGTAATTTATTCAGTTTTTATTTTGTTACAAGGTGATATTTGGTTAGTAAACATTTGTTTAAACAATGGACATGTAAATAAATTGTATTTCAGGGCATGAAACCAGTTTTTCAGTAAAATAAACCAGATTTTTAGCGAGTATTGAACTTGAAAAACCGGTTTGGGAAGAAACTGTTCATAAAACCAGTACCGAAACCGGTTTGAATGGAAACTAGTTAGAAAAACCGGTTTGCAAAACAGGTTTAGAGACAACAAGGTTTATTAGCTCTTACATAGAGCTTCAGGCAATAATTTTTACAAATTTAATAACACTATTGGTTCATTTTATAGATATTTGCAAAGATGCTACAGCTTTCAATGCCTCTTAAACCAAATGGACATAGCAATATTTCATGTATTATATTACGGTATGTATATTTGAATATAATAATCAATAGACATCATTATTATTATCATTGTATAAGATTTTTACAGAATTCCAAATGAGATGATTACAAGATCCTATTAAATGCAAACATTACAAATGTTTGGAGTTGTCTAGCGAAGAATATTGTTGTTTAAGGGATGAAATATCGCAGGACTAAACTCCGGGGGTTGTTTTTATGTAGAAGAAGAATGTGGGACGAATCAAAGAAGACAAAACACAGACAGATAACATTAAACAACAAAATAATGATAAATAACCTTTAATAAGACTAGATGGATAATGTTAGTGTTACATTAATATTTTAGTACAAGTATTTAGTATAATTTTACTCAGTGCTTCACGCTGAATCTGCTGATGTATAATTTATTAACTTTTAAAGAAAATATTGTATTGAAAATTGTAACTGAAAAAAATCCAAGTATGTCAGATGAAATGTGTAAGGTATTAGCGATATGTTATAGTTATAATTTATGAATTTTATATTTTTATACTCAGAATTTTGTGCTGAATCTTCTGATGTATAACACATTAACTTTTTATGAAAATTTAGTGAAGAAAAATAAAAACAAAAAATGTAGGTGCTATGTCAGTGTTATACATAATAATATTTATTTATTTTATATTATATGTTTATTTCTGCAAACTATATTATTAGCATAATGTTTATAATAAGTTATAGTTAACAATTATTGTATATAATATTAATAAACAATGAAATACTTTTATTCCGTACACTCCATAAAGTATATAACAAAATATGGTATTTATTATAATAAAAAATGAATAATATGTACAATATTATATTTATTTAACCTCCAAATTACATATAATAACAATATTTAAATGAAAAATTATTGTATGTGGTCAAATTTAGTAGAAATTCCAATGTACATTTTATGGTATTTAAGCGCCAGCGCCAGTCATATTTTGCATTCCATAAATAATTTGTTGCTATCACACAAGACGTATTCAGGAAATTTTCTGCTAGTCAATATTTCAGTATATATTCTTAAATAAACAAGTTTGATAATTTATTTTGTATTTTTTATAAACTATTGTCTTATCCTTGTTGAAATACATATATATTTTTGCCCAAAAAACTGTTAAACATGTTCTGTAAACAATAATTTTTAATTACAGTCCTGGATTTCTTGAAGGTCAGATTTGCTGCAATACACGTGGAGACATCTTGCTGCAGATATAACAAACGTCAAATAAAATTGACAAAGAAAAGCATATTTTAATTATAATAAACATAAAATCGTGTATCAAATTTGATTTTAATTATTAATTTATTTAAAATGATAAATTTAACAAGTTTTCCATGTGTCATTTGATTAATAATCAAATGACATTTGTTTAAACAAATTTTCTTCCCGCTTGGATCCTATACACATTTCCGCAAGCTTGATTGGATAATTGATTGATCGATATTATTGATTTTCTCCCATTTACACGATACATCAACGTATTTTCTTACAATGCATCACAAAAGTATAGTTCATAAGTTTCATCATAGAGTACAGCAGCAGTATTGTTTTGGTATTAACAATTTTGAGAAAATCCGTTTTTTTGGCTAAACTAATAACATTTCGCTCAAGTTTGTCATAAAAGAAAATATTTGTAATCAAAAATAAAAGGCAGTTTGGTTGAAACTTTTTTTAATATTCGTTTTAATTCCAGAGATAATGAATAAAAATAAAAATCAATTTATTTCTCGCAAACAAAATTTTTTACAAAATAATTTTTGTAACAAACTCTATTTATTATTTAATTCTAAATATATTTTAACTTATAATTTATTTTATTTACTTATAGTTCTTAAGAAAATGTTCTATTTATTTAAACATTTATATCTCTAAAAATACAAATTATATAATTAAGATTGTTATATAAATAATTAAAATAGAATATTTTGAGCAAATTTTATTTAAAACTTTTTTCTATTTAACGCCCCAGTTTTGAGATAATAATTTCTGAAAATGAATAAGATAAAATTCACCAAGTCCAGCCAGTGTTTATAATTCTTGTCAATAGGTGGCTATTTTATTGGAATTATTGATTCATAAATAATTAAATAACGGCTTTATTTCTCATTTTTTAAAAAAGTTTATTTGAAGATATTTACTCACAATTAAAAGTTACATAACACTGTATTTGTATATTGATATATATATATATATATATATATATATATATATATATTTTAACTTTAACTACACATTGCATGTGCATGAAAACTTGAATAACTTTTGTATCCTGAGGAATATTTGAATGAAAATTGGTACACATGTGTATTTGTACCCGAGTAATCTATTTGTGATAAAATTAAATCCACATCTGTTACCCAAAAATGAGTATAAATTCACGACCCGAAAATGGGTGGAGATGAAATTGTTTCTATAATGCCATTAGAATCTACGTACTTTTTTATATAAATAACCCAGTCTTTATTTGCTTAATTGGTCTAAGTACCATGAATAAATTAGTAAAACCGTTCTTGAGTAGCGATTCAGATACCATTGTTGATGAATGTTACAATTAAAACTGGACCATTCAAAATATTTTGATAAAAATTACAATGCATATATATTTTGAATCATGGAATTCATTTTTGTTAAAATTAAACCCCTATCTGCAACCCTTAAATGGTTAGGTATATAGTACCCAAAACTGGGTCGAGATACAAACTTGTCGACTACACCATTCGAATATACATATTTTTTTTATACATGTATACCAATTTTCAGAATTATTGTACTACAGTAATATAAGGTTCTGAATCGCACACATTTAGGGTCAATGACCTCTGAAAATTTTGTTTTGATATTACAAAATTGCCTGTTGGAATATTTTAACAAAAATTAGTAAACATATGTATTATGACCCAAAGAATCGATTTTTCGTAAAATTAAAGTCGTACCCTCAACCCTTTTGTTAAAATTGAACCCCTATCTTCAATCCTTATTTGGGTAGATATACGCTACCCAAAACTAGGTAGAGATACAAATCTGTCGACTTCACAATTCGAATCTACATATTTTTTTATACATGTATACCAATTTTCAGAATTATTGTACTGCAGTAATATAAGGTCCTTAATCACACACCTTTAAGGTCAATGTCATGTGAAAATTTTGTTTTGATATTACTGAGTTACCTATTGCAATATTTGAATAAAAATTAGTAAACTTATGTATTATGACCCAAAGAATCGATTTTTCAAAAAATTTAAGTCGTATCCTCAACCCTTAAATGGGTAGATAATCACCACCCAAAACTGGGTAAAGGTAAACAATTTTCGACTTCACTTTCAGATTCTAATGTTCTTACATAAGTGTACCAATTTTCAAATTTTTTTGATGAAGGAATTCCAAATAAACACACTTTGAATTTTACCGCAAATCTTTGAATTTTCAGTGCGCAAGGTACGCGTCGGACGCCGACAAGATTTCTGAAATTTAGGGCAAATACAAGTTCAAATATTTAGTATATCCTTTGTATAAAATTAACAAAAATTAGTATACTTATGTATTTTGACCCGAGAAATCGACTATTGATAAAATTGAAACCATATCTGAAACCCTTAAGTGGGTACATATATGCTACCCAAAACTGGGTGGAGATACAAACCTGTCAATTTCACCGCTAAATTCTACGTATATTTTAATACAAGTATACCAATTTTTAGAATTATTGTACGAATGGTTCATGCCATAATAAGAAAACTATTTAAAATGGTTTAAATACAAATAAAATATGACACTTGTTTTCCTAGATTAAATTTTTTATGACAGGTGGCACCATATGTAAAATCCACCCACACAACCTTGAAATCCTTTAGTTTTTCCAGTGCAGACGCCTTCTTTAGGGGGCCTGTTTTTTAACATGCCCCCAAATACTCATATAAATAATACATGGCAAAAACTTTGCACCGACAGGTATGGTTTGGAATGTGTAAGATCGCTCGATCGAAAAATCAATAATATTGATCATGCGCAGTAAATCAAATTAAAATGAGTCCAAGATCCTGTTTTCAAAAATGTGAGAATTTTAAAAAAAGTTTTAAATTAACCTTATCTAGAATTTAATTTTGAGAAACTTTTTTCAAATAAATTTTGTCCTCAAGTAAACCTTTTAGCCGGAAATGATTTTTATTCCAATTATGCAATTACATTTAAAAATTTGCCAGGGCTGTACTTATAAAAATTTCACACCCAAATTTTGGGCTTATATGCAACTTGATCCGTAGATTCCAAAAATCGATTGATCGACTTTGTAGGTCTACCAATTTTTAAGGTGACTACCCTTTACCCAAAAATGGGTAGTGTTAGAAAATTGGCTTATCGATTTTTGGAATCTATGGCTCGAGTTATATATGTACCCAAAATTTGATTAATTTATAATAATAAACAAAAAAGTTTTTTTCCAAAAATTTTCTTTTAATTTAAAATTATTCAAAGATCCTGTTTTCAAAAATATAATAATTTTAAAAAAAGTTTCAAACTAACCCCACTTAGAATTTAATTTTAAGAAACTTCTTTCAAATAAATTTTGTCCTCAAGTAATCCGTTTAGCCGGAAATGATTTTTATTCCAATTGTGCAATTATATTTAAAAATTCGCCAGGGCTGTACTTTTAAAAATTTCACAACCAAATTTTGGATTTATATGCAACTCAATCCGTAGATTCTAAAAATAAATGTATCGACTTTGTAAGTTTACCAATTTTTGAGGTGATTGCCCTTTACCAAAAAATGGGTGATTTTAGAAAATTAGCTTATAGATTTTTGGAATCTACGGCTCGAGTTATATAAGTATCCAAAATTTGGTTTATTAATAATAATAAACAAAAAAGTTTTGTTTCAAAAATTTTCTTTTAATTTAAAATTACTCAAAGATCCTATTTTCAAAAATGTAAGAATTTTAAAAAAGTTTCAGACTAACCCCATCTAGAATTTAATTTTAAGAAACTTTTTTCAAATAAATTTTGTCCTCAAGTAAACCATTTAGCCGGAAATGATTTTTTTCCAATTATGCAATTACATTTAAAAATTTGCCAGGGCTGTACTTATAAAAATTTCTCAACCAAATTTTGGATTCTACGTATGTTCTTACATAAGTGTACCAATTTTCAAATTATTTTGTTGAAGGAATTCCAGATAAACACAGTTTGAATTTTACCGCAAATCTTTGAATTTTTCGTGCGCAAGCTATGCGTCGGAAGCCGACAAGATTCCTGAAATTTAGGGCAAATACAAGTTCAAATATTTAGTATATCCTTTGCAGAAAATTAACAAAAATTAGTATACATATATATTTTGTCCCGAGAAATCGATTTTTGATAAAATTAGAATCGTATCTTCAACCCATAAATGGGTAGATATTTACTACCCAAAACTGGGTATAGATATAAACTTGTCGACTTTACTATTAAATTCTAAGTATTTGTTAATATAAGTTTGCAATTTTTTATAATTATTGTACGAGTGATTTAAGCCTAGTAAAAAACGATTTAAAACCGTATTTTTTTTGGGGTCAACGACCCTTAAGAATTTTTTAATTAAATAGCCATTTGTTTAAATGTTTTAATAAAATTTGGTATACATATGTATTTTGACTGGTCCATTTTTTAATGTAACATTTATCAATAATGGTATTTATATCGCTATTCAAAAATGGTTTTACTAATTTTTTTGTGGTACTTAAAACTTCAAATACGGGTACTTCCGGTTCTCCAATTATAACCAAAATCTTATCAGCTGTTCATATGCATGTAAAGAAGAGGAATACGAAAGAATTATGATTTTTAGAATTGTAATGTTGGTGTTATCGTCAGAGAAATTTTGACACGCACACACAGACGCACAGACAGACACACATGCAGACATCATCGTAAAACTAGTAAAATCGTATTCTAGGGATCCTAAAACGTGTTTATTCTTCTTGGTTCTTCTTCAACACGAATAGTCTCAAAGTTAAACCATTCATTTGCATTTTTATCAGAGTTCTTGATAAAAAAATAACTCATCATTTAAAATGAAACATTTTCCAGCAACGTAATAATGGTTAATGTACCACAAATTATATATTTGTATTTGTAGAATATGTTATAATATAAATTGATAAGAAAATAAGTTTATTATTCGAGAAATATTTGATATTCTTCCAAAATAACGATGATTAAACATAAGATTCTGGAATCATCTTATCAGATTTTGTACATATCTTAAACTGTATTTTGCGTAAGTATTTTTATTTATATATCAATAAAAGTTAATGTACAACAATTTACAAGTATTTGAGACTATTTAACAACAAGATATAGTTCCAAATAGTTTATATTTTTAAATATATTTACTTTGAAACAGTCACATCTTGGAATCATCTGTTTTTGCAATAATATTTAGAGTGAAATTATTACATTTATGGAACAATTACAACAATATAGTAATTGAAAATATGTGAAACAATGTTTGAATATTAATTTTTTACTAATAAATTATAGAAATATTTAATGAAATAGTTCAATATGTGCCCCTATTCCCGGAGCCAAATCTACAATGAAAACATTGCAAATTTTGACAATTTGGAAATAAATAATGAAAAATTGTTTATAGAATATTATAATATGAACAATAAGCATCATTTTTTCATAAAAATATATTGCAATGTTATTAAAACAAATACATAAATGACTGGTATTATGTAACTCTGACAAAATACAACAATTTATTATTAATTACAGTAAAAGCAAGCATGGAATATTAAAATAGGAATAATAAGGATCATTTTTATTCAAAAACATATTACAACAATGTTTAAACAAAGCCAATAACTATAATCAACAATTAACAATTTTCTTGGTTAACAGCTGACAGTTCCAACTTCAAGTCGTTGAATTTTCGCCGTTTTCTCGGAAATACAAAAATCTACGAATGTTTTAAGTACTTTTTCATGAATAGCATATAAAGCGGCATGTTTTTATAAAGATTATTTATCATTTAATGATAATTGATAATTTCAAATCATCAATCATCAATCTGACGTTGGATATCTCCTATCTCTCTCCAACACACGTCCTCTTATGTAAATTCCGCGAGCGACTCCATGATTCAGTCTAGATTCAGCTCGCGATGAGTTCATGTCGCGCTGCTCCGCGAAGGCGCCATCTAGTTTCACGTTGTGGTAATATTGCACAAGATTCCAAGTTATTTCGTGTTCATTGAACGTAACTGGGTGTTTATCAACACTAATAATTATTTAAATAGTGTTTACGATATTTTTATAACATTTTATAATGAAATTGAGAAAGTGTACGTGTGTTTAAAAAAACATTGTGTTGTTGAATAACATTTGGTGAAATAAGTGATCAAATTTAAGAACATTTATTGATGTTTACGAACAATGCCGAGCCGATAATAGTTGCTGAGGACTTTATTGCAATTTTAACACGCTGTTTGCTGCCAGTTTTATTTGCTGTTTGTTTTACACTGGTCCTGGATTAACCTCAAAAGGTAAGTAAAATTGTTATTTTTTTCATATTTATTTTTCGTTTGTTTATGCATAAATACGAGCCCCGTCGCATATTAGTTGGCCGACCCAATTTAATTTAATTAGTTAATATATGATTTAGGTTATAACTACTATAAATTATCTCCAATTTTTTATTAATATTAGACATTTTGTCGTTCTAATAACATATAGCAAGATATGTTTTCTAAAATTGATATGTAGAATGGAATTAATACTTTGTTTTACGGAGGTATGGATTCTGTGAGACTCCAGCGACTGTAATTGTTCAATTATTTCCATAATTAATAATATGTGGAGAGGAAATTGATTTCGCCTTCTCAAGGTTTAATTTTAAAACTTAGTTTTTATTTGATATTTGGACGTTTCGAGGGACCCAAGGCCCTCATCATCAGCAGAATTAAAATTTTTTTTTTTAGATAACAGACGCAATCTCCGATTTCGAAGTGACAATCATGGGATTGTGAGATCCAAACCAAAAAAAATTTAAAAGTATCTATTTATTAAGTGTTAATCCCTCAAAAAACAAGTATGGAGGTTGAAAATGTTATTCCCGTTGCTCCAAAATGTTTCGCTTACTGTTTGTCCTCGGGTCGGAGACACGATCAAGTTTTAATCCCTCAAGTAAATAGTATGGAGGTGAAGTAGCAGTTGGGAATCTTGTATGCAAACATATTTCTAAAATTGACCCTTGAGTCAATGTTTAAGCAAACTGTTATCTAAAAAAAAAAATTTTTAATTCTGCTGATGATGAGGGCCTTGGGTCCCTCGAAACGTCCAAATATCAAATAAAAACTAAGTTTTAAAATTAAACCTTGAGAAGGCGAAATCAATTTCCTCTCCACATATTCATCATCCAAGGTACCAAACAAAAGGAAAACATAATTAATAATATAAAGTATATTATATTATGTAATTCTAATAATTACTTCTTAGCGTCTGTGATTATGCTAATTTTTTAAATCTTTATCTACTTGAAAGCATTTGGAACATTGATTTTTACAACTTATCTTTAGTTTAATATACAATTATCATAGTTTTAAAAATCATGAATAATTTATTCGCCCTTGTATCAAGCAATCTTAAGCGTGTACTGGTAACTTGTATAGCTGTCGTCTTCAAGCAAATATCTATTTTATTTTGCTGCTAAAAATGCATTTATTGTTGATATATTATTGTTTTAATAGTGAAATATTGTTATCTACTGTTGCAAATTAATAACAATCGTAAGTTTAAATAACATCCCAACTTCATTATATAAGTTAATAATGTGTTTGTATGAGAATAAAGTGTTTCTTAATATTAGTTAAGCTTTGTGTACAATTTTATAAATTATTAAATGTTTCATAGCAAACATATTGATAACAAACTAAAATTTGAATAATAACAAATGTTTTTAACTAATTTATTTATTAGAAATCGATTAAAATGCATTCAATAGCAAACAACACTTTAATTTTTATGTTTTTGTCAATTTGCAGGTGAATAGAAATTGCCGAGTTCCCGAGTAATTGAAAACGAGTGTGCCGAGATACCGAGCAGTTGAGTACGAGATTGCAGAGATGCCGAGTAGCTGAGATCTTCTAATGTAAGTCATGCTAAATAAATTCATTTTTCTCTTTTGATAATAAATAAATAAATAAATCATCACGGTTCCAATATTTCACAATTTGTGGGTGTGTCAATCAACACAGTTATCAGTAATGATGATAATAATATCAAGGGTAATGATCTCATAAAGGCGTAAGCGCCATTTTAACAATGGGGTATTTTTAATAAACTCTTAATCTGACCACGCTGAATACGGGAAAAATAATAAAAAAAATCTATGGGCTTTAGTTACCAAAATAGAAATTTTTATTTTGATTAGAAATCTCCCATAGTTTTTTCACTTTGTCGACCTATAACTCATGAACGGTTAAAGCTACATTGACGCGCTTTGCGCCATTCGTTTCTATGCAAGCAAAAAACCAAAAAAATGGAATGTTCAAATAGACAGTAGTCCATTAAAAATCCGATCACCTGTATTTAAATGAAAAGTATTATTTTCCCTTAATTTAGACATGCTGAATACGGAAAAAATAATAAAAAAAACTGTGGGCTTTAGTTACCAAAATAGATATTTTTATTTTGATTTGAAATCTCCCATAGTTTTTCACTTTGTCGACCTATAACTAATGAACGGTTAAAGATACATTGACGCGCTTTCGTTTCTATGGACTTTTGTACATATGTGAGGGAATTTTCAATTGTCGCGTCCGACTGGTACAGTTAGACCAAGCAAAAAACCAAAAAATGGATACTTCAAATAGTCAGTAGGGCAGTAAAAATTCGATCACCCTGAATTTAAATAAAAAGTATCATTTTCCCTTAATTCAAACACACTAATTATGCGAAAAATAATTAAAAAATTCTTTGGCCTTTAGTTTTTAAAATAGAAAGTTTTATTTTGATTAGAAATCTCTCATGTTTTTTTCACTTTGTCGGCCTATAACTAATGAACGGTACTAGATTTTTTGACGCGGTTGGCGCCATTCGATTCTACGGACATTTGTACATATATGTACGAATTTTCAATTGCTGGCCTTTGCTAGTACAGTTAGACAAAGCGGAAAACCAAAAAATGGATACTTCAAATAGTCAGTAGGGCAGTAAAAATTCGATCACCCTGTATTTAAATAAAAAGTATCATTTTCCCTTAATTCAAACACACTAATTATGGGAAAAATAATAAAAAAATTATTTGGCCTTTAGTTTTTAAAATAGAGAATTTTATTTTGATTAGAAATCTCTCATGCTTTTTTCAATTTGTCGGCCTATAACTAATGAACGGTACAAGATTTTTTGACGCGGTTTGCGCCATTCGATTCTACGGACATTTGTACATATATGTACGAATTTTCAATCGCCGGGCCCTGCTGGTACAGTTAGACAAAGCGAAAAACCAAAAAATGGATACTTCAAATAGTCAGTAGGGCAGTAAAAATTCGATCACCCTGTATTTAATTAAAAGGTATCATTTTCCCTTAATTCAAACACACTAATTATGGGAAAAATAATTAAAAAAATCTCTGGCCTTTAGTTTTTAAAATAGAAAGTTTTATTTTGATTAGAAATCTCTCATGTTTTTTTTCACTTTGTCGGCCTATAACTAATGAACGGTACAAGATATTTTGACGCGGTTTGCGCCATTCGATTCTACGGACATTTGTACATATATGTACGAATTTTCAATTGCCGGGCCCTGCTGGTACAGTTAGACAAAGCGAAAAACCAAAAAATGTCTACTTCAAATAGTCACTAGGGCAGTAAAAATTCGATCACCCTGTATTTAAATAGAAAGTATTATTTTCCCTTAATTCAAACACACTAATTATGGGAAAAATAATTAAAAAATTCTTTGGCCTTTAGTTTTCAAAATAGAAAATATTATTTTGATTAGAAATCTATCATGTTTTTTTCACTTTGTCGGCCTATAACTAATGAACGGTACTAGATTTTTTGAAGCGGTTTGCGGCATTCGAGTCTACGGACATTTGTACATATATGTACGAATTTTCAATTGCCGGGCCCTGCTGGTACAGTTAGACAAAGCGAGAAACCAAAAAATGTCTACTTCAAATAGTCACTAGGGCAGTAAAAATTCGATCACCCTGTATTTACATAGAAAGTATCATTTTCCCTTAATTCAAACACACTAATTATGGGAAAAATAATTAAAAAATTCTTTGGCCTTTAGTTTTCAAAATAGAAAGTTTTATTTTGATTAGAAATCTCTCATGTTTTTTTCACTTTGTCGGCCTATACCTAATGAACGGTACTAGATTTTTTGACTCGGTTTGCGCCATTCGATTCTACGGACATATGTACATATATGTACGAATTTTCAATTGCCGGGCCCTGCTGGTACAGTTAGACAAAGCTTTAGTTACCAAAATAGATATTTTTATTTTGATTTGAAATCTCCCATAGTTTTTCACTTTGTCGACCTATAACTAATGAACGGTTAAAGATACATTGACGCGCTTTCGTTTCTATGGACTTTTGTACATATGTGAGGGAATTTTCAATTGTCGCGTCCGACTGGTACAGTTAGACCAAGCAAAAAACCAAAAAATGGATACTTCAAATAGTCAGTAGGGCAGTAAAAATTCGATCACCCTGAATTTAAATAAAAAGTATCATTTTCCCTTAATTCAAACACACTAATTATGCGAAAAATAATTAAAAAATTCTTTGGCCTTTAGTTTTTAAAATAGAAAGTTTTATTTTGATTAGAAATCTCTCATGTTTTTTTCACTTTGTCGGCCTATAACTAATGAACGGTACTAGATTTTTTGACGCGGTTGGCGCCATTCGATTCTACGGACATTTGTACATATATGTACGAATTTTCAATTGCTGGCCTTTGCTAGTACAGTTAGACAAAGCGGAAAACCAAAAAATGGATACTTCAAATAGTCAGTAGGGCAGTAAAAATTCGATCACCCTGTATTTAAATAAAAAGTATCATTTTCCCTTAATTCAAACACACTAATTATGGGAAAAATAATAAAAAAATTATTTGGCCTTTAGTTTTTAAAATAGAGAATTTTATTTTGATTAGAAATCTCTCATGCTTTTTTCAATTTGTCGGCCTATAACTAATGAACGGTACAAGATTTTTTGACGCGGTTTGCGCCATTCGATTCTACGGACATTTGTACATATATGTACGAATTTTCAATCGCCGGGCCCTGCTGGTACAGTTAGACAAAGCGAAAAACCAAAAAATGGATACTTCAAATAGTCAGTAGGGCAGTAAAAATTCGATCACCCTGTATTTAATTAAAAGGTATCATTTTCCCTTAATTCAAACACACTAATTATGGGAAAAATAATTAAAAAAATCTCTGGCCTTTAGTTTTTAAAATAGAAAGTTTTATTTTGATTAGAAATCTCTCATGTTTTTTTTCACTTTGTCGGCCTATAACTAATGAACGGTACAAGATATTTTGACGCGGTTTGCGCCATTCGATTCTACGGACATTTGTACATATATGTACGAATTTTCAATTGCCGGGCCCTGCTGGTACAGTTAGACAAAGCGAAAAACCAAAAAATGTCTACTTCAAATAGTCACTAGGGCAGTAAAAATTCGATCACCCTGTATTTAAATAGAAAGTATTATTTTCCCTTAATTCAAACACACTAATTATGGGAAAAATAATTAAAAAATTCTTTGGCCTTTAGTTTTCAAAATAGAAAATATTATTTTGATTAGAAATCTATCATGTTTTTTTCACTTTGTCGGCCTATAACTAATGAACGGTACTAGATTTTTTGAAGCGGTTTGCGGCATTCGAGTCTACGGACATTTGTACATATATGTACGAATTTTCAATTGCCGGGCCCTGCTGGTACAGTTAGACAAAGCGAGAAACCAAAAAATGTCTACTTCAAATAGTCACTAGGGCAGTAAAAATTCGATCACCCTGTATTTACATAGAAAGTATCATTTTCCCTTAATTCAAACACACTAATTATGGGAAAAATAATTAAAAAATTCTTTGGCCTTTAGTTTTCAAAATAGAAAGTTTTATTTTGATTAGAAATCTCTCATGTTTTTTTCACTTTGTCGGCCTATACCTAATGAACGGTACTAGATTTTTTGACTCGGTTTGCGCCATTCGATTCTACGGACATATGTACATATATGTACGAATTTTCAATTGCCGGGCCCTGCTGGTACAGTTAGACAAAGCGAAACACCAAAAAATGGATACTTCAAATAGTCAGTAGGGCAGTAAAAATTCGATCACTCTGTATTTAAATAAAAAGTATCATTTTCCCTTAATTCAAACACACTAATTATGGGAAAAATAATTAAAAAATTCTTTGGCATTTAGTTTTTAAAATAGAAAGTTTTATTTTGATTAGAAATCTCTCATGTTTTTTTCACTTTGTCGGCCTATAACTAATGAACGGTACTAGATTTTTTGAAACGGTTTTCGCCATTCGATTCTACGGACATTTGTACATATATATACGAATTTTCAATTGCCGGGCCCTGCTGGTACAGTTAGACAAAGCGAAAAACCAAAAAATGGATACTTCAAATAGTCAGTAGGGCAGTAAAAATTCGATCACCCTGTATTTATATAGAAAGTATCATTTTCCCTTAATTCAAACACACTAATTATGGGAAAAATAATTAAAAAATTCTTTGGCATTTAGTTTTTAAAATAGAAAGTTTTATTTTGATTAGAAATCTCTCATGTTTTTTTCACTTTGTCGGCCTATAACTAATGAACGGTACTAGATTTTTTGAAGCGGTTTTCGCCATTCGATTCTACGGACATTTGTACATATATATACGAATTTTCAATTGCCGGGCCCTGCTGGTACAGTTAGACAAAGCGAAAAACCAAAAAATGTCTACTTCAAATAGTCAGTAAGGCAGTAAAAATTCGATCACCCTGTATTTAATTAAAAGGTACCATTTTCCCTTAACTCAAACACACTAATTATGGGAAAAATAATTAAAAAATTCTCTGGCCTTTAGTTTTTAAAATAGAAAGTTTTATTTTGATTAGAAATCTCTCATGTTTTTTTCACTTTGTCGGCCTATAACTAATGAACGGTACTAGATTTTTTGAAGCGGTTTGCGGCATTCGATTCTACGGACATATGTACATATATGTACGAATTTTCAATTGCCGGGCCCTGCTGGTACAGTTAGACAAAGCGAAAAACCAAAAAATGTCTACTTCAAATAGTCAGTAGGGCAGTAAAAATTCGATCACCCTGTATTTAATTAAAAGGTACCATTTTCCCTTAACTCAAACACACTAATTATGGGAAAAATAATTAAAAAATTCTCTGGCCTTTAGTTTTTAAAATAGAAAGTTTTATTTTGATTAGAAATCTCTCATGTTTTTTTCACTTTGTCGGCCTATAACTAATGAACGGTACTAGATTTTTTGAAGCGGTTTGCGGCATTCGATTCTACGGACATATGTACATATATGTACGAATTTTCAATTGCCGGGCCCTGCTGGTACAGTAAGACAAAGCGAAAAACCAAAAAATGTCTACTTCAAATAGTCACTAGGGCAGTAAAAATTCGATCACCCTGTATTTAAATAGAAAGTATCATTTTCCCTTAATTCAAATACACTAATTATGGGAAAAATAATTAAAAAATTCTTTGGCCTTTAGTTTTCAAAATAGAAAATATTATTTTGATTAGAAATCTATCATGTTTTTTTCACTTTGTCGGCCTATAACTAATGAACGGTACTAGATTTTTTGAAGCGGTTTGCGGCATTCGAGTCTACGGACATTTGTACATATATATACGAATTTTCAATTGCCGGGCCCTGCTGGTACAGTTAGACAAAGCGAAAAACCAAAAAATGTCTACTTCAAATAGTCAGTAGGGCAGTAAAAATTCGATCACTCTGTATTTAAATAAAAAGTATCATTTTCCCTTAATTCAAACACACTAATTATGGGAAAAATAATTAAAAAATTCTTTGGCATTTAGTTTTTAAAATAGAAAGTTTTATTTTGATTAGAAATCTCTCATGTTTTTTTCACTTTGTCGGCCTATAACTAATGAACGGTACTAGATTTTTTGAAGCGGGTTTCGCCATTCGATTCTACGGACATTTGTACATATATATATACGAATTTTCAATTGCCGGGCCCTGCTGGTACAGTTAGACAAAGCGAAAAACCAAAAAATGGATACTTCAAATAGTCAGTAGGGCAGTAAAAATTCGATCACCCTGTATTTATATAGAAAGTATCATTTTCCCTTAATTCAAACACACTAATTATGGGAAAAATAATTAAAAAATTCTTTGGCATTTAGTTTTTAAAATAGAAAGTTTTATTTTGATTAGAAATCTCTCATGTTTTTTTCACTTTGTCGGCCTATAACTAATGAACGGTACTAGATTTTTTGAAGCGGTTTTCGCCATTCGATTCTACGGACATTTGTACATATATATACGAATTTTCAATTGCCGGGCCCTGCTGGTACAGTTAGACAAAGCGAAAAACCAAAAAATGTCTACTTCAAATAGTCAGTAGGGCAGTAAAAATTCGATCACCCTGTATTTAATTAAAAGGTACCATTTTCCCTTAACTCAAACACACTAATTATGGGAAAAATAATTAAAAAATTCTCTGGCCTTTAGTTTTTAAAATAGAAAGTTTTATTTTGATTAGAAATCTCTCATGTTTTTTTCACTTTGTCGGCCTATAACTAATGAACGGTACTAGATTTTTTGAAGCGGTTTGCGGCATTCGATTCTACGGACATATGTACATATATATATATACGAATTTTCAATTGCCGGGCCCTGCTGGTACAGTTAGACAAAGCGAAAAACCAAAAAATGTCTACTTCAAATAGTCAGTAGGGCAGTAAAAATTCGATCACCCTGTATTTAATTAAAAGGTACCATTTTCCCTTAACTCAAACACACTAATTATGGGAAAAATAATTAAAAAATTCTCTGGCCTTTAGTTTTTAAAATAGAAAGTTTTATTTTGATTAGAAATCTCTCATGTTTTTTTCACTTTGTCGGCCTATAACTAATGAACGGTACTAGATTTTTTGAAGCGGTTTGCGGCATTCGATTCTACGGACATATGTACATATATGTACGAATTTTCAATTGCCGGGCCCTGCTGGTACAGTAAGACAAAGCGAAAAACCAAAAAATGTCTACTTCAAATAGTCACTAGGGCAGTAAAAATTCGATCACCCTGTATTTAAATAGAAAGTATCATTTTCCCTTAATTCAAATACACTAATTATGGGAAAAATAATTAAAAAATTCTTTGGCCTTTAGTTTTCAAAATAGAAAATATTATTTTGATTAGAAATCTATCATGTTTTTTTCACTTTGTCGGCCTATAACTAATGAACGGTACTAGATTTTTTGAAGCGGTTTGCGGCATTCGAGTCTACGGACATTTGTACATATATGTACGAATTTTCAATTGCCGGGCCCTGCTGGTACAGTTAGACAAAGCGAGAAACCAAAAAATGTCTACTTCAAATAGTCACTAGGGCAGTAAAAATTCGATCACCCTGTATTTACATAGAAAGTATCATTTTCCCTTAATTCAAACACACTAATTATGGGAAAAATAATTAAAAAATTCTTTGGCCTTTAGTTTTCAAAATAGAAAGTTTTATTTTGATTAGAAATCTCTCATGTTTTTTTCACTTTGTCGGCCTATACCTAATGAACGGTACTAGATTTTTTGACTCGGTTTGCGCCATTCGATTCTACGGACATATGTACATATATGTACGAATTTTCAATTGCCGGGCCCTGCTGGTACAGTTAGACAAAGCGAAACACCAAAAAATGGATACTTCAAATAGTCAGTAGGGCAGTAAAAATTCGATCACTCTGTATTTAAATAAAAAGTATCATTTTCCCTTAATTCAAACACACTAATTATGGGAAAAATAATTAAAAAATTCTTTGGCATTTAGTTTTTAAAATAGAAAGTTTTATTTTGATTAGAAATCTCTCATGTTTTTTTCACTTTGTCGGCCTATAACTAATGAACGGTACTAGATTTTTTGAAGCGGTTTTCGCCATTCGATTCTACGGACATTTGTACATATATATATACGAATTTTCAATTGCCGGGCCCTGCTGGTACAGTTAGACAAAGCGAAAAACCAAAAAATGGATACTTCAAATAGTCAGTAGGGCAGTAAAAATTCGATCACCCTGTATTTATATAGAAAGTATCATTTTCCCTTAATTCAAACACACTAATTATGGGAAAAATAATTAAAAAATTCTTTGGCATTTAGTTTTTAAAATAGAAAGTTTTATTTTGATTAGAAATCTCTCATGTTTTTTTCACTTTGTCGGCCTATAACTAATGAACGGTACTAGATTTTTTGAAGCGGTTTTCGCCATTCGATTCTACGGACATTTGTACATATACCTAGTCTTGCCATAAGTTCTGTTACAAAGATTAAGTGTGCTAATTGGAAAACAAAAAAATATCTATACAATTTTATACATTTGTTTTATTAAAATATATCTAAAATAACAAAAAAAATATATATTATTCAAAATGGCCGCCGTTTGCTCTCACACAAGCCTGAAGTCTTTGCGGCCACTCGGCTATGGCAGCACGCACGGTGTCAAGTGGAATAGTGGCTGCTGCTACTACCAGGGCTCGCTTCAAACTGTCCAAATTTTTGTGAGGTGTCTTGCATGCCATCATCCCCAAAACAGACCATAACTTGTAGTCCAGCGGATTCAAATCTGGGCTCCCAGAAGGCCAGTCTTCAGCTGGAATGAATGCCGGAATGTTGTTTCGCAACCACTCTTGCGCACTTTTGGCCTTGTGAGCCGGAGCCGAGTCCTGCTGAAAAATCCATCGTTGTCCACTGAAGAGGCCCGTGTTCAGGGGTCGTACAGCTCCTTCTAACACATCCTGCTGATACACTTTTGCACCAGTTTTCACCCCTTTTTCGCAAAAATGGAGCTCCGTCACACCTTGATGACTTACTCCCCACCACACCATCACTGACGCCGGGTGATGCCCTCGTTGAATCTTCGGAACTGTCTCTCTAGCCTCAGAAGAGCTGTGGGCATACACTTTATCATTTTGGCGGTTAAATTTTTCTTCCACCGTGAATATTTTTTCATCCGTAAAAAGGATATTTTCATGACCATTGGTTGCGTGCCATTGCAGCAGACGCTGACATCTTGTCTTCCTAATCTCCTTCAACCTTGGAGTGAGAAGATGGCCCGTGGATCGTCGAAAGGCCTTCATTGAAAGGTCATCCCTGATGATGCGCGACATGGTTCTGTTGGATACATCCAACTCCCTGGACATAATTTTCTGCTTTCGCAACGGATTTCGGCGAATACGTTCCCGTACAGCCTTAACGACCGCAGGTGTACGCACAGTACGTGGACGACCACTTCTACCTCTGTCCTCCGTTCCCAACATTTCATCATACCGTTTGATAGCCCGGTAAACAAACATTCGTGAAATTTTAAGAGGTTTCAATAAATTAAAAATGTCGCTTGGACTCTTTCCACACATGTGTAATGCTATAACAGCGACACGGTTTTCTTTCACACCCCACTCCATGCTTACGCTGCAAGAGGCAATACTAAACTAACTAATCCAACTACCTATTAGATCAACCCTTCCAAAACAATCGCGAGCCAGGCCATACCACTTTACTCCCTCGAGGGGTGTACGACCGAATCTTTGTAACAGAACTTATGGCAGGACTAGGTATATACGAATTTTCAATTGCCGGGCCCTGCTGGTACAGTTAGACAAAGCGAAAAACCAAAAAATGTCTACTTCAAATAGTCAGTAGGGCAGTAAAAATTCGATCACCCTGTATTTAATTAAAAGGTACCATTTTCCCTTAACTCAAACACACTAATTATGGGAAAAATAATTAAAAAATTCTCTGGCCTTTAGTTTTTAAAATAGAAAGTTTTATTTTGATTAGAAATCTCTCATGTTTTTTTCACTTTGTCGGCCTATAACTAATGAACAGTACTAGATTTTTTGAAGCGGTTTGCGGCATTCGATTCTACGGACATATGTACATATATGTACGAATTTTCAATTGCCGGGCCCTGCTGGTACAGTTAGACAAAGCGAAAAACCAAAAAATGTCTACTTCAAATAGTCAGTAGGGCAGTAAAAATTCGATCACCCTGTATTTAATTAAAAGGTACCATTTTCCCTTAACTCAAACACACTAATTATGGGAAAAATAATTAAAAAATTCTCTGGCCTTTAGTTTTTAAAATAGAAAGTTTTATTTTGATTAGAAATCTCTCATGTTTTTTTCACTTTGTCGGCCTATAACTAATGAACGGTACTAGATTTTTTGAAGCGGTTTGCGGCATTCGATTCTACGGACATTTGTACATATATGTACGAATGTTCAATTGCCGGGCCCTGCTAGTACAGTTAGACAAAGCGAAAAACCAAAAAATGTCTACTTCAAATAGTCACTAGGGCAGTAAAAATTCGATCACCCTGTATTTAAATAGAAAGTATCATTTTCCCTTAATTCAAACACACTAATTATGGGAAAAATAATTAAAAAATTCTTTGGCTTTTAGTTTTTAAAATAGAAAGTTTTATTTTGATTAGAAATCTCTCATGTTTTTTTCAATTTGGCGGCCTATAACTAATGAACGGTACAAGATTTTTTGAAGCGGTTTGCGGCATTCGATTCTACGGACATTTGTACATATATGTACGAATTTTCAATTGCCGGGCCCTGCTGGTACAGTTAGACAAAGCGAAACACCAAAAAATGGATACTTCAAATAGTCAGTAGGGCAGTAAAAATTCGATCACCCTGTATTTAAATAGAAAGTATCATTTTCCCTTAATTCAAACACACTAATTATGGGAAAAATAATTAAAAAATTCTTTGGCATTTAGTTTTTAAAATAGAAAGTTTTATTTTGATTAGAAATCTCTCATGTTTTTTTCACTTTGTCGGCCTATAACTAATGAACGGTACTAGATTTTTTGAAGCGGTTTGCGGCATTCGATTCTACGGACATTTGTACATATATGTACGAATTTTCAATTGCCGGGCCCTGCTGGTACAGTTAGACAAAGCGAAACACCAAAAAATGGATACTTCAAATAGTCAGTAGGGCAGTAAAAATTCGATCACCCTGTATTTAAATAGAAAGTATCATTTTCCCTTAATTCAAACACACTAATTATGGGAAAAATAATTAAAAAATTCTTTGGCATTTAGTTTTTAAAATAGAAAGTTTTATTTTGATTAGAAATCTCTCATGTTTTTTTCACTTTGTCGGCCTATAACTAATGAACGGTACTAGATTTTTTGAAGCGGTTTTCGCCATTCGATTCTACGGACATTTGTACATATATATACGAATTTTCAATTGCCGGGCCCAGCTGGTACAGTTAGACAAAGCGAAAAGCCAAAAAATGGATACTTCAAATAGTCAGTAGGGCAGTAAAAATTCGATCACCCTGTATTTAAATAGAAAGTATCATTTTCCCTTAATTCAAACACACTAATTATGGGAAAAATAATTAAAAAATTCTTTGGCATTTAGTTTTTAAAATAGAAAGTTTTATTTTGATTAGAAATCTCTCATGTTTTTTTCACTTTGTCGGCCTATAACTAATGAACGGTACTAGATTTTTTGAAGCGGTTTTCGCCATTCGATTCTACGGACATTTGTACATATATATACGAATTTTCAATTGCCGGGCTCTGCTGGTACAGTTAGACAAAGCGAAAAACCAAAAAATGGATACTTCAAATAGTCAGTAGGGCAGTAAAAATTCGATCACCCTGTATTTAAATAGAAAGTATCATTTTCCCTTAATTCAAACACACTAATTATGGGAAAAATAATTAAAAAATTCTTTGGCCTTTAGTTTTCAAAATAGAAAGTTTTATTTTGATTAGAAATCTCTCATGTTTTTTTCATTTTGTCGGCCTATACCTAATGAACGGTACTAGATTTTTTGACTCGGTTTGCGCCATTCGATTCTACGGACATTTGTACATACATATATGTACGAATTTTCAATTGCCGGGCCCTGCTGGTACAGTTAGACAAAGCGAAAAACCAAAAAATGGATACTTCAAATAGTCAGTAGGGCAGTAAAAATTCGATCACCCTGTATTTAAATAGAAAGTATCATTTTCCCTTAATTCAAACACACTAATTATGGGAAAAATAATTAAAAAATTCTTTGGCATTTAGTTTTTAAAATAGAAAGTTTTATTTTGATTAGAAATCTCTCATGTTTTTTTCACTTTGTCGGCCTATAACTAATGAACGGTACTAGATTTTTTGAAGCGGTTTTCGCCATTCGATTCTACGGACATTTGTACATATATATACGAATTTTCAATTGCCGGGCTCTGCTGGTACAGTTAGACAAAGCGAAAAACCAAAAAATGGATACTTCAAATAGTCAGTAGGGCAGTAAAAATTCGATCACCCTGTATTTAAATAGAAAGTATCATTTTCCCTTAATTCAAATACACTAATTATGGGAAAAATAATTAAAAAATTCTTTGGCCTTTAGTTTTCAAAATAGAAAATATTATTTTGATTAGAAATCTATCATGTTTTTTTCACTTTGTCGGCCTATAACTAATGAACGGTACTAGATTTTTTGAAGCGGTTTGCGGCATTCGAGTCTACGGACATTTGTACATATATGTACGAATTTTCAATTGCCGGGCCCTGCTGGTACAGTTAGACAAAGCGAGAAACCAAAAAATGTCTACTTCAAATAGTCACTAGGGCAGTAAAAATTCGATCACCCTGTATTTACATAGAAAGTATCATTTTCCCTTAATTCAAACACACTAATTATGGGAAAAATAATTAAAAAATTCTTTGGCCTTTAGTTTTCAAAATAGAAAGTTTTATTTTGATTAGAAATCTCTCATGTTTTTTTCACTTTGTCGGCCTATACCTAATGAACGGTACTAGATTTTTTGACTCGGTTTGCGCCATTCGATTCTACGGACATATGTACATATATGTACGAATTTTCAATTGCCGGGCCCTGCTGGTACAGTTAGACAAAGCGAAACACCAAAAAATGGATACTTCAAATAGTCAGTAGGGCAGTAAAAATTCGATCACTCTGTATTTAAATAAAAAGTATCATTTTCCCTTAATTCAAACACACTAATTATGGGAAAAATAATTAAAAAATTCTTTGGCATTTAGTTTTTAAAATAGAAAGTTTTATTTTGATTAGAAATCTCTCATGTTTTTTTCACTTTGTCGGCCTATAACTATTAAACGGTACAATATTTTTTGACGCGGTTTGCGGCATTCGATTCTACGGACATTTGTACATATATGTACGAATTTTCAATTGCCGGGCCTTGCTGTTACAGTTAGACAAAGCGAAAAACCAAAAAATGGATACTTCAAATAGTCAGTAGGGCAGTAAAAATTCTATCACCCTGTATTTAAATAGAAAGTATCATTTTCCCTTAATTCGGACACCCTAATTATGGGATAAATAATTAAAAAATTCTTTGGCCTTTAGTTTTCAAAATAGAAAGTTTTATTTTGATTAGAAATCTCTCATGTTTTTTTCACTTTGTCGGCCTATAACTATTAAACGGTACAATATTTTTTGACGCGGTTTGCGGCATTCGATTCTACGGACATTTGTACATATATGTACGAATTTTCAATTGCCGGGCCTTGCTGTTACAGTTAGACAAAGCGAAAAACCAAAAAATGGATACTTCAAATAGTCAGTAGGGCAGTAAAAATTCTATCACCCTGTATTTAAATAGAAAGTATCATTTTCCCTTAATTCGGACACCCTAATTATGGGATAAATAATTAAAAAATTCTTTGGCCTTTAGTTTTCAAAATAGAAAGTTTTATTTTGATTAGAAATCTCTCATGTTTTTTTCACTTTGTCGGCCTATAACTATTAAACGGTACAATATTTTTTGACGCGGTTTGCGGCATTCGATTCTACGGACATTTGTACATATATGTACGAATTTTCAATTGCCGGGCCTTGCTGTTACAGTTAGACAAAGCGAAAAACCAAAAAATGGATACTTCAAATAGTCAGTAGGGTAGTAAAAATTCGATCACCCTGTATTTAAATAGAAAGTATCATTTTCCCTTAATTCGGACACCCTAATTATGGGAAAAATAATTAAAAAATTCTTTGGCCTTTAGTTTTCAAAATAGAAAGTTTTATTTTGATTAGAAATCTCTCATGTTTTTTTCACTTTGTCGGCCTATAACTATTAAACGGTACAATATTTTTTGACGCGGTTTGCGGCATTCGAATCTACGGACATTTGTACATATATGTACGAATTTTCAATTGCCGGGCCTTGCTGTTACAGTTAAACAAAGCGAAAAACCAAAAAATGGATACTTCAAATAGTCAGTAGGGCAGTAAAAATTCGATCACCCTGTATTTAAATAGAAAGTATCATTTTCCCTTAATACGGACACCCTAATTATGGGAAAAATAATTAAAAAATTCTTTGGCCTTTAGTTTTCAAAATAGAAAGTTTTATTTTGATTAGAAATCTCTCATGTTTTTTTCACTTTGTCGGCCTATAACTATTAAACGGTACAATATTTTTTGACGCGGTTTGCGGCATTCGATTCTACGGACATTTGTACATATATGTACGAATTTTCAATTGCCGGGCCTTGCTGTTACAGTTAGACAAAGCGAAAAACCAAAAAATGGAAACTTCAAATAGTCAGTAGGGCAGTAAAAATTCGATCACCCTGTATTTAAATAGAAAGTATCATTTTCACTTAATTCGGACACCCTAATTATGGGAAAAATAATTAAAAAATTCTTTGGCCTTTAGTTTTTAAAATAGAAAGTTTTATTTTGATTAGAAATCTCTCATGTTTTTTTCACTTTGTCGGCCTATAACTATTAAACGGTACAATATTTTTTGACGCGGTTTGCGGCATTCGATTCTACGGACATTTGTACATATATGTACGAATTTTCAATTGCCGGGCCTTGCTGTTACAGTTAGACAAAGCGAAAAACCAAAAAATGGATACTTCAAATAGTCAGTAGGGCAGTAAAAATTCGATCACCCTGTATTTAAATAGAAAGTATCATTTTCCCTTAATTCGGACACCCTAATTATGGGAAAAATAATTAAAAAATTCTTTGGCCTTTAGTTTTCAAAATAGAAAGTTTTATTTTGATTAGAAATCTCTCATGTTTTTTTCACTTTGTCGGCCTATAACTATTAAACGGTACAATATTTTTTGACGCGGTTTGCGGCATTCGATTCTACGGACTTTTGTACATATATGTACGAATTTTCAATTGCCGGGCCTTGCTGTTACAGTTAGACAAAGCGAAAAACCAAAAAATGGATACTTCAAATAGGCAGTAGGGCAGTAAAAATTCGATCACCCTGTATTTAAATAGAAAGTATCATTTTCCCTTAATACGGACACCCTAATTATGGGAAAAATAATTAAAAAATTCTTTGGCCTTTAGTTTTCAAAATAGAAAGTTTTATTTTGATTAGAAATCTCTCATGTTTTTTTCACTTTGTCGGCCTATAACTATTAAACGGTACAAGATTTTTTGACGCGGTTTGCGGCATTCGATTCTACGGACATTTGTACATATATGTACGAATTTTCAATTGCCGGGCCTTGCTGTTACAGTTAGACAAAGCGAAAAACCAAAAAATGGATACTTCAAATAGTCAGTAGGGCAGTAAAAATTCGATCACCCTGTATTTAAATAGAAAGTATCATTTTCCCTTAATTCGGACACCCTAATTATGAGAAAAATAATTAAACATTCTTTGGCCTTTAGTTTTCAAAATAGAAAGTTTTATTTTGATTAGAAATCTCTCATGTTTTTTTCACTTTGTCGGCCTATAACTATTAAACGGTACAAGATTTTTTGACGCGGTTTGCGGCATTCGATTCTACCGACATTTGTACATATATGTACGAATTTTCAATTGTTGGGCCCTGCTGTTACAGTTAGACAAAGCGAAAAACCAAAAAATGGATACTTCAAATAGTCAGTAGGGCAGTAAAAATTCGATCACCCTGTATTTAAATAGAAAGTATCATTTTCCCTTAATTCGGACACCCTAATTATGGGAAAAATAATTAAAAAATTCTTTGGCCTTTAGTTTTCAAAATAGAAAGTTTTATTTTGATTAGAAATCTCTCATGTTTTTTCACTTTGTCGGCCTATAACTATTAAACGGTACAAGATTTTTTGACGCGGTTTGCGGCATTCGATTCTACCGACATTTGTACATATATGTACGAATTTTCAATTGCCGGGCCTTGCTGTTACAGTTAGACAAAGCGAAAAACCAAAAAATGGATACTTCAAATAGTCAGTAGGGCAGTAAAAATTCGATCACCCTGTATTTAAATAGAAAGTATCATTTTCCCTTAATTCGGACACCCTAATTATGAGAAAAATAATTAAAACATTCTTTGGCCTTTAGTTTTCAAAATAGAAAGTTTTATTTTGATTAGAAATCTCTCATGTTTTTTTCACTTTGTCGGCCTATAACTATTAAACGGTACAATATTTTTTGACGCGGTTTGCGGCATTCGATTCTACGGACATTTGTACATATATGTACGAATTTTCAATTGCCGGGCCTTGCTGTTACAGTTAGACAAAGCGAAAAACCAAAAAATGGATACTTCAAATAGTCAGTAGGGCAGTAAAAATTCGATCACCCTGTATTTAAATAGAAAGTATCATTTTCCCTTAATTCGGACACCCTAATTATGAGAAAAATAATTAAAACATTCTTTGGCCTTTAGTTTTCAAAATAGAAAGTTTTATTTTGATTAGAAATCTCTCATGTTTTTTTCACTTTGTCGGCCTATAACTATTAAACGGTACAATATTTTTTGACGCGGTTTGCGGCATTCGATTCTACGGACATTTCTACATATATGTACGAATTTTCAATTGCCGGGCCTTGCTGTTACAGTTAGACAAAGCGAAAAACCAAAAATTGGATACTTCAAATAGTCAGTAGGGCAGTAAAAATTCGATCACCCTGTATTTAAATAGAAAGTATCATTTTCACTTAATTCGGACACCCTAATTATGGGAAAAATAATTAAAAAATTCTTTGGCCTTTAGTTTTCAAAATAGAAAGTTTTATTTTGATTAGAAATCTCTCATGTTTTTTTCACTTTGTCGGCCTATAACTATTAAACGGTACAATATTTTTTGACGCGGTTTGCGGCATTCGATTCTACGGACTTTTGTACATATATGTACGAATTTTCAATTGCCGGGCCTTGCTGTTACAGTTAGACAAAGCGAAAAACCAAAAAATGGATACTTCAAATAGGCAGTAGGGCAGTAAAAATTCGATCACCCTGTATTTAAATAGAAAGTATCATTTTCCCTTAATACGGACACCCTAATTATGGGAAAAATAATTAAAAAATTCTTTGGCCTTTAGTTTTCAAAATAGAAAGTTTTATTTTGATTAGAAATCTCTCATGTTTTTTTCACTTTGTCGGCCTATAACTATTAAACGGTACAAGATTTTTTGACGCGGTTTGCGGCATTCGATTCTACGGACATTTGTACATATATGTACGAATTTTCAATTGCCGGGCCTTGCTGTTACAGTTAGACAAAGCGAAAAACCAAAAAATGGATACTTCAAATAGTCAGTAGGGCAGTAAAAATTCGATCACCCTGTATTTAAATAGAAAGTATCATTTTCCCTTAATTCGGACACCCTAATTATGAGAAAAATAATTAAAACATTCTTTGGCCTTTAGTTTTCAAAATAGAAAGTTTTATTTTGATTAGAAATCTCTCATGTTTTTTTCACTTTGTCGGCCTATAACTATTAAACGGTACAATATTTTTTGACGCGGTTTGCGGCATTCGATTCTACGGACATTTGTACATATATGTACGAATTTTCAATTGCCGGGCCTTGCTGTTACAGTTAGACAAAGCGAAAAACCAAAAAATGGATACTTCAAATAGTCAGTAGGGCAGTAAAAATTCGATCACCCTGTATTTAAATAGAAAGTATCATTTTCCCTTAATTCGGACACCCTAATTATGGGAAAAATAATTAAAAAATTCTTTGGCCTTTAGTTTTCAAAATAGAAAGTTTTATTTTGATTAGAAATCTCTCATGTTTTTTTCACTTTGTCGGCCTATAACTATTAAACGGTACAAGATTTTTTGACGCGGTTTGCGGCATTCGATTCTACCGACATTTGTACATATATGTACGAATTTTCAATTGCCGGGCCTTGCTGTTACAGTTAGACAAAGCGAAAAACCAAAAAATGGATACTTCAAATAGTCAGTAGGGCAGTAAAAATTCGATCACCCTGTATTTAAATAGAAAGTATCATTTTCCCTTAATTCGGACACCCTAATTATGAGAAAAATAATTAAAACATTCTTTGGCCTTTAGTTTTCAAAATAGAAAGTTTTATTTTGATTAGAAATCTCTCATGTTTTTTTCACTTTGTCGGCCTATAACTATTAAACGGTACAATATTTTTTGACGCGGTTTGCGGCATTCGATTCTACGGACATTTGTACATATATGTACGAATTTTCAATTGCCGGGCCTTGCTGTTACAGTTAGACAAAGCGAAAAACCAAAAAATGGATACTTCAAATAGTCAGTAGGGCAGTAAAAATTCGATCACCCTGTATTTAAATAGAAAGTATCATTTTCCCTTAATTCGGACACCCTAATTATGAGAAAAATAATTAAAACATTCTTTGGCCTTTAGTTTTCAAAATAGAAAGTTTTATTTTGATTAGAAATCTCTCATGTTTTTTTCACTTTGTCGGCCTATAACTATTAAACGGTACAATATTTTTTGACGCGGTTTGCGGCATTCGATTCTACGGACATTTCTACATATATGTACGAATTTTCAATTGCCGGGCCTTGCTGTTACAGTTAGACAAAGCGAAAAACCAAAAATTGGATACTTCAAATAGTCAGTAGGGCAGTAAAAATTCGATCACCCTGTATTTAAATAGAAAGTATCATTTTCACTTAATTCGGACACCCTAATTATGGGAAAAATAATTAAAAAATTCTTTGGCCTTTAGTTTTCAAAATAGAAAGTTTTATTTTGATTAGAAATCTCTCATGTTTTTTTCACTTTGTCGGCCTATAACTATTAAACGGTACAAGATTTTTTGACGCGGTTTGCGGCATTCGATTCTACCGACATTTGTACATATATGTACGAATTTTCAATTGTTGGGCCCTGCTGTTACAGTTAGACAAAGCGAAAAACCAAAAAATAGATACTTCAAATAGTCAGTAGGGCAGTAAAAATTCGAACACCCTGTATTTAAATAGAAAGTATCATTTTCACTTAATTCGGACACCCTAATTATGGGAAAAATAATTAAAAAATTCTTTGGCCTTTAGTTTTCAAAATAGAAAGTTTTATTTTGATTAGAAATCTCTCATGTTTTTTTCACTTTGTCGGCCTATAACTATTAAACGGTACAAGATTTTTTGACGCGGTTTGCGGCATTCGATTCTACCGACATTTGTACATATATGTACGAATTTTCAATTGTTGGGCCCTGCTGTTACAGTTAGACAAAGCGAAAAACCAAAAAATAGATACTTCAAATAGTCAGTAGGGCAGTAAAAATTCGATCACCCTGTATTTAAATAGAAAGTATCATTTTCCCTTAATTCGGACACCCTAAATATGGGAAAAATAATTAAAAAATTCTTTGGCTTTTAGTTTTCAAAATAGAAAGTTTTATTTTGATTAAAAATCTCTCATGTTTTTTTCATTTTGTCGGCCTATAACTATTAAACGGTACAAGATTTTCTGACGCGGTTTGCGGCATTCGATTCTACCGACATTTGTACATATATGTACGAATTTTCAATTGCCGGGCCTTGCTGTTACAGTTAGACAAAGCGAAAAACCAAAAAATGGATACTTCAAATAGTCAGTAGGGCAGAAAAAATTCGATCACCCTGTATTTAAATAGAAAGTATCATTTTCCCTTAATTCGGACACCCTAATTATGGGAAAAATAATTAAAAAATTCTTTGGCCTTTAGTTTTCAAAATAGAAAGTTTTATTTTGATTAGAAATCTCTCATGTTTTTTTCACTTTGTCGGCCTATAACTATTAAACGGTACAAGATTTTTTGACGCGGTTTGCGGCATTCGATTCTACGGACATTTGTACATATATGTACGAATTTTCAATTGCCGGGCCCTGCTGTTACAGTTAGACAAAGCGAAAAACCAAAATATGGATACTTCAAATAGTCAGTAGGGCAGTAAAAATTCGATCACCCTGTATTTAAATAGAAAGTATCATTTTCCCTTAATTCAAACACACTAATTATGGGAAAAATAATTAAAAAATTCTTTGGCATTTAGTTTTTAAAATAGAAAGTTTTATTTTGATTAGAAATCTCTCATGTTTTTTTCACTTTGTCGGCCTATAACTAATGAACGGTACTAGATTTTTTGACTCGGTTTGCGCCATTCGATTCTACGGACATTTGTACATATATGTACGAATGTTCAATTGCCGGGCCCTGCTGGTACAGTTAGACAAAGCGAAAAACCAAAAAATGTCTACTTCAAATAGTCACTAGGGCAGTAAAAATTCGATCACCCTGTATTTAAATAGAAAGTATCATTTTCCCTTAATTCAAACACACTAATAATGGGAAAAATAATTAAAAAATTCTATGGCATTTAGTTTTTAAAATAGAAAGTTTTATTTTGATTAGAAATCTCTCATGTTTTTTTCACTTTGTCGGCCTATAACTAATGAACGGTACAAGATTTTTGACGCGGTTTGCGCCATTGGATTCTACGGACATTTGTACATATATGTACGAATTTTTATATGCCGGGCCCCGCTAGTACAGTTAGACAAAGCGAAAAACCAAAAAATGGATACTTCAAATAGTCAGTAGGGCAGTAAAAATTCGATCAGCCTGTATTTAAATAGAAAGTATCATTTTCCCTTAATTCAAACACACTTATTATGGGAAAAATAATTTAAAAATTCTTTGGCCTTTAGTTTTTAAAATAGAAAGTTTTATTTTGATTAGAAATCTCTCATGTTTTTTTCACTTTGTCGGCCTATAACTAATGAACGGTACTAGATTTTTTGACTCGGTTTGCGCCATTCGATTCTACGGACATATGTACATATATGTACGAATTTTCAATTGCCGGGCCCGGCTAGTACAGTTAGACAAAGCGAAAAACCAAAAAATGGATACTTCAAATAGTCAGTAGGGCAGTAAAAATTCGATCACCCTGTATTTAAATAGAAAGTATCATTTTCCCTTAATTCAAACACACTAATAATGGGAAAAATAATTAAAAAATTCTTTGGCCTTTAGTTCTCAAAATAGAAAGTTTTATTTTGATTAGAAATCTCTCATGTTTTTTTCACTTTGTCGGCCTATAACTATTAAACGGTACAATATTTTTTGACGCGGTTTGCGGCATTCGATTCTACGGACATTTGTACATATATGTACGAATTTTCAATTGCCGGGCCTTGCTGTTACAGTTAGACAAAGCGAAAAACCAAAAAATGGATACTTCAAATAGTCAGTAGGGCAGTAAAAATTCTATCACCCTGTATTTAAATAGAAAGTATCATTTTCCCTTAATTCGGACACCCTAATTATGGGATAAATAATTAAAAAATTCTTTGGCCTTTAGTTTTCAAAATAGAAAGTTTTATTTTGATTAGAAATCTCTCATGTTTTTTTCACTTTGTCGGCCTATAACTATTAAACGGTACAATATTTTTTGACGCGGTTTGCGGCATTCGATTCTACGGACATTTGTACATATATGTACGAATTTTCAATTGCCGGGCCTTGCTGTTACAGTTAGACAAAGCGAAAAACCAAAAAATGGATACTTCAAATAGTCAGTAGGGCAGTAAAAATTCTATCACCCTGTATTTAAATAGAAAGTATCATTTTCCCTTAATTCGGACACCCTAATTATGGGATAAATAATTAAAAAATTCTTTGGCCTTTAGTTTTCAAAATAGAAAGTTTTATTTTGATTAGAAATCTCTCATGTTTTTTTCACTTTGTCGGCCTATAACTATTAAACGGTACAATATTTTTTGACGCGGTTTGCGGCATTCGATTCTACGGACATTTGTACATATATGTACGAATTTTCAATTGCCGGGCCTTGCTGTTACAGTTAGACAAAGCGAAAAACCAAAAAATGGATACTTCAAATAGTCAGTAGGGTAGTAAAAATTCGATCACCCTGTATTTAAATAGAAAGTATCATTTTCCCTTAATTCGGACACCCTAATTATGGGAAAAATAATTAAAAAATTCTTTGGCCTTTAGTTTTCAAAATAGAAAGTTTTATTTTGATTAGAAATCTCTCATGTTTTTTTCACTTTGTCGGCCTATAACTATTAAACGGTACAATAATTTTTGACGCGGTTTGCGGCATTCGAATCTACGGACATTTGTACATATATGTACGAATTTTCAATTGCCGGGCCTTGCTGTTACAGTTAAACAAAGCGAAAAACCAAAAAATGGATACTTCAAATAGTCAGTAGGGCAGTAAAAATTCGATCACCCTGTATTTAAATAGAAAGTATCATTTTCCCTTAATACGGACACCCTAATTATGGGAAAAATAATTAAAAAATTCTTTGGCCTTTAGTTTTCAAAATAGAAAGTTTTATTTTGATTAGAAATCTCTCATGTTTTTTTCACTTTGTCGGCCTATAACTATTAAACGGTACAATATTTTTTGACGCGGTTTGCGGCATTCGATTCTACGGACATTTGTACATATATGTACGAATTTTCAATTGCCGGGCCTTGCTGTTACAGTTAGACAAAGCGAAAAACCAAAAAATGGAAACTTCAAATAGTCAGTAGGGCAGTAAAAATTCGATCACCCTGTATTTAAATAGAAAGTATCATTTTCACTTAATTCGGACACCCTAATTATGGGAAAAATAATTAAAAAATTCTTTGGCCTTTAGTTTTTAAAATAGAAAGTTTTATTTTGATTAGAAATCTCTCATGTTTTTTTCACTTTGTCGGCCTATAACTATTAAACGGTACAATATTTTTTGACGCGGTTTGCGGCATTCGATTCTACGGACATTTGTACATATATGTACGAATTTTCAATTGCCGGGCCTTGCTGTTACAGTTAGACAAAGCGAAAAACCAAAAAATGGATACTTCAAATAGTCAGTAGGGCAGTAAAAATTCGATCACCCTGTATTTAAATAGAAAGTATCATTTTCACTTAATTCGGACACCCTAATTATGGGAAAAATAATTAAAAAATTCTTTTGCCTTTAGTTCTCAAAATAGAAAGTTTTATTTTGATTAGAAATCTCTCATGTTTTTTTCACTTTGTCGGCCTATAACTATTAAACGGTACAATATTTTTTGACGCGGTTTGCGGCATTCGATTCTACGGACATTTGTACATATATGTACGAATTTTCAATTGCCGGGCCTTGCTGTTACAGTTAGACAAAGCGAAAAACCAAAAAATGGATACTTCAAATAGTCAGTAGGGCAGTAAAAATTCGATCACCCTGTATTTAAATAGAAAGTATCATTTTCCCTTAATTCGGACACCCTAATTATGGGAAAAATAATTAAAAAATTCTTTGGCCTTTAGTTTTCAAAATAGAAAGTTTTATTTTGATTAGAAATCTCTCATGTTTTTTTCACTTTGTCGGCCTATAACTATTAAACGGTACAATATTTTTTGACGCGGTTTGCGGCATTCGATTCTACGGACTTTTGTACATATATGTACGAATTTTCAATTGCCGGGCCTTGCTGTTACAGTTAGACAAAGCGAAAAACCAAAAAATGGATACTTCAAATAGGCAGTAGGGCAGTAAAAATTCGATCACCCTGTATTTAAATAGAAAGTATCATTTTCCCTTAATACGGACACCCTAATTATGGGAAAAATAATTAAAAAATTCTTTGGCCTTTAGTTTTCAAAATAGAAAGTTTTATTTTGATTAGAAATCTCTCATGTTTTTTTCACTTTGTCGGCCTATAACTATTAAACGGTACAAGATTTTTTGACGCGGTTTGCGGCATTCGATTCTACGGACATTTGTACATATATGTACGAATTTTCAATTGCCGGGCCTTGCTGTTACAGTTAGACAAAGCGAAAAACCAAAAAATGGATACTTCAAATAGTCAGTAGGGCAGTAAAAATTCGATCACCCTGTATTTAAATAGAAAGTATCATTTTCCCTTAATTCGGACACCCTAATTATGGGAAAAATAATTAAAAAATTCTTTGGCCTTTAGTTTTCAAAATAGAAAGTTTTATTTTGATTAGAAATCTCTCATGTTTTTTTCACTTTGTCGGCCTATAACTATTAAACGGTACAATATTTTTTGACGCGGTTTGCGGCATTCGATTCTACGGACTTTTGTACATATATGTACGAATTTTCAATTGCCGGGCCTTGCTGTTACAGTTAGACAAAGCGAAAAACCAAAAAATGGATACTTCAAATAGGCAGTAGGGCAGTAAAAATTCGATCACCCTGTATTTAAATAGAAAGTATCATTTTCCCTTAATACGGACACCCTAATTATGGGAAAAATAATTAAAAAATTCTTTGGCCTTTAGTTTTCAAAATAGAAAGTTTTATTTTGATTAGAAATCTCTCATGTTTTTTTCACTTTGTCGGCCTATAACTATTAAACGGTACAAGATTTTTTGACGCGGTTTGCGGCATTCGATTCTACGGACATTTGTACATATATGTACGAATTTTCAATTGCCGGGCCTTGCTGTTACAGTTAGACAAAGCGAAAAACCAAAAAATGGATACTTCAAATAGTCAGTAGGGCAGTAAAAATTCGATCACCCTGTATTTAAATAGAAAGTATCATTTTCCCTTAATTCGGACACCCTAATTATGAGAAAAATAATTAAAACATTCTTTGGCCTTTAGTTTTCAAAATAGAAAGTTTTATTTTGATTAGAAATCTCTCATGTTTTTTTCACTTTGTCGGCCTATAACTATTAAACGGTACAATATTTTTTGACGCGGTTTGCGGCATTCGATTCTACGGACATTTGTACATATATGTACGAATTTTCAATTGCCGGGCCTTGCTGTTACAGTTAGACAAAGCGAAAAACCAAAAAATGGATACTTCAAATAGTCAGTAGGGCAGTAAAAATTCGATCACCCTGTATTTAAATAGAAAGTATCATTTTCCCTTAATTCGGACACCCTAATTATGAGAAAAATAATTAAAACATTCTTTGGCCTTTAGTTTTCAAAATAGAAAGTTTTATTTTGATTAGAAATCTCTCATGTTTTTTTCACTTTGTCGGCCTATAACTATTAAACGGTACAATATTTTTTGACGCGGTTTGCGGCATTCGATTCTACGGACATTTCTACATATATGTACGAATTTTCAATTGCCGGGCCTTGCTGTTACAGTTAGACAAAGCGAAAAACCAAAAATTGGATACTTCAAATAGTCAGTAGGGCAGTAAAAATTCGATCACCCTGTATTTAAATAGAAAGTATCATTTTCCCTTAATTCGGACACCCTAATTATGAGAAAAATAATTAAAACATTCTTTGGCCTTTAGTTTTCAAAATAGAAAGTTTTATTTTGATTAGAAATCTCTCATGTTTTTTTCACTTTGTCGGCCTATAACTATTAAACGGTACAATATTTTTTGACGCGGTTTGCGGCATTCGATTCTACGGACATTTGTACATATATGTACGAATTTTCAATTGCCGGGCCTTGCTGTTACAGTTAGACAAAGCGAAAAACCAAAAAATGGATACTTCAAATAGTCAGTAGGGCAGTAAAAATTCGATCACCCTGTATTTAAATAGAAAGTATCATTTTCCCTTAATTCGGACACCCTAATTATGAGAAAAATAATTAAAACATTCTTTGGCCTTTAGTTTTCAAAATAGAAAGTTTTATTTTGATTAGAAATCTCTCATGTTTTTTTCACTTTGTCGGCCTATAACTATTAAACGGTACAATATTTTTTGACGCGGTTTGCGGCATTCGATTCTACGGACATTTCTACATATATGTACGAATTTTCAATTGCCGGGCCTTGCTGTTACAGTTAGACAAAGCGAAAAACCAAAAATTGGATACTTCAAATAGTCAGTAGGGCAGTAAAAATTCGATCACCCTGTATTTAAATAGAAAGTATCATTTTCACTTAATTCGGACACCCTAATTATGGGAAAAATAATTAAAAAATTCTTTGGCCTTTAGTTTTCAAAATAGAAAGTTTTATTTTGATTAGAAATCTCTCATGTTTTTTTCACTTTGTCGGCCTATAACTATTAAACGGTACAAGATTTTTTGACGCGGTTTGCGGCATTCGATTCTACGGACATTTGTACATATATGTACGAATGTTCAATTGCCGGGCCCTGCTAGTACAGTCAGACAAAGCGAAAAACCAAAAAATGGATACTTCAAATAGTCAGTAGGGCAGTAAAAATTCTATCACCCTGTATTTAAATAGAAAGTATCATTTTCCCTTAATTCGGACACCCTAATTATGGGATAAATAATTAAAAAATTCTTTGGCCTTTAGTTTTCAAAATAGAAAGTTTTATCTTGATTAGAAATCTCTCATGTTTTTTTCACTTTGTCGGCCTATAACTATTAAACGGTACAATATTTTTTGACGCGGTTTGCGGCATTCGAATCTACGGACATTTGTACATATATGTACGAATTTTCAATTGCCGGGCCTTGCTGTTACAGATAAACAAAGCGAAAAACCAAAAAATGGATACTTCAAATAGTCAGTAGGGCAGTAAAAATTCGATCACCCTGTATTTAAATAGAAAGTATCATTTTCCCTTAATACGGACACCCTAATTATGGGAAAAATAATTAAAAAATTCTTTGGCCTTTAGTTCTCAAAATAGAAAGTTTTATTTTGATTAGAAATCTCTCATGTTTTTTTCACTTTGTCGGCCTATAACTATTAAACGGTACAAGATTTTTTGACGCGGTTTGCGGCATTCGATTCTACCGACATTTGTACATATATGTACGAATTTTCAATTGTTGGGCCCTGCTGTTACAGTTAGACAAAGCGAAAAACCAAAAAATAGATACTTCAAATAGTCAGTAGGGCAGTAAAAATTCGAACACCCTGTATTTAAATAGAAAGTATCATTTTCACTTAATTCGGACACCCTAATTATGGGAAAAATAATTAAAAAATTCTTTGGCCTTTAGTTTTCAAAATAGAAAGTTTTATTTTGATTAGAAATCTCTCATGTTTTTTTCACTTTGTCGGCCTATAACTATTAAACGGTACAAGATTTTTTGACGCGGTTTGCGGCATTCGATTCTACCGACATTTGTACATATATGTACGAATTTTCAATTGTTGGGCCCTGCTGTTACAGTTAGACAAAGCGAAAAACCAAAAAATAGATACTTCAAATAGTCAGTAGGGCAGTAAAAATTCGATCACCCTGTATTTAAATAGAAAGTATCATTTTCCCTTAATTCGGACACCCTAAATATGGGAAAAATAATTAAAAAATTCTTTGGCTTTTAGTTTTCAAAATAGAAAGTTTTATTTTGATTAAAAATCTCTCATGTTTTTTTCATTTTGTCGGCCTATAACTATTAAACGGTACAAGATTTTCTGACGCGGTTTGCGGCATTCGATTCTACGGACATTTGTACATATATGTACGAATTTTCAATTGCCGGGCCCTGCTGTTACAGTTAGACAAAGCGAAAAACCAAAATATGGATACTTCAAATAGTCAGTAGGGCAGTAAAAATTCGATCACCCTGTATTTAAATAGAAAGTATCATTTTCCCTTAATTCAAACACACTAATTATGGGAAAAATAATTAAAAAATTCTTTGGCATTTAGTTTTTAAAATAGAAAGTTTTATTTTGATTAGAAATCTCTCATGTTTTTTTCACTTTGTCGGCCTATAACTAATGAACGGTACTAGATTTTTTGACTCGGTTTGCGCCATTCGATTCTACGGACATTTGTACATATATGTACGAATGTTCAATTGCCGGGCCCTGCTGGTACAGTTAGACAAAGCGAAAAACCAAAAAATGTCTACTTCAAATAGTCACTAGGGCAGTAAAAATTCGATCACCCTGTATTTAAATAGAAAGTATCATTTTCCCTTAATTCAAACACACTAATAATGGGAAAAATAATTAAAAAATTCTATGGCATTTAGTTTTTAAAATAGAAAGTTTTATTTTGATTAGAAATCTCTCATGTTTTTTTCACTTTGTCGGCCTATAACTAATGAACGGTACAAGATTTTTGACGCGGTTTGCGCCATTCGATTCTACGGACATTTGTACATATATGTACGAATTTTTATATGCCGGGCCCCGCTAGTACAGTTAGACAAAGCGAAAAACCAAAAAATGGATACTTCAAATAGTCAGTAGGGCAGTAAAAATTCGATCAGCCTGTATTTAAATAGAAAGTATCATTTTCCCTTAATTCAAACACACTTATTATGGGAAAAATAATTTAAAAATTCTTTGGCCTTTAGTTTTTAAAATAGAAAGTTTTATTTTGATTAGAAATCTCTCATGTTTTTTTCACTTTGTCGGCCTATAACTAATGAACGGTACTAGATTTTTTGACTCGGTTTGCGCCATTCGATTCTACGGACATATGTACATATATGTACGAATTTTCAATTGCCGGGCCCGGCTAGTACAGTTAGACAAAGCGAAAAACCAAAAAATGGATACTTCAAATAGTCAGTAGGGCAGTAAAAATTCGATCACCCTGTATTTAAATAGAAAGTATCATTTTCCCTTAATTCAAACACACTAATAATGGGAAAAATAATTAAAAAATTCTTTGGCCTTTAGTTCTCAAAATAGAAAGTTTTATTTTGATTAGAAATCTCTCATGTTTTTTTCACTTTGTCGGCCTATAACTATTAAACGGTACAATATTTTTTGACGCGGTTTGCGGCATTCGATTCTACGGACATTTGTACATATATGTACGAATTTTCAATTGCCGGGCCTTGCTGTTACAGTTAGACAAAGCGAAAAACCAAAAAATGGATACTTCAAATAGTCAGTAGGGCAGTAAAAATTCTATCACCCTGTATTTAAATAGAAAGTATCATTTTCCCTTAATTCGGACACCCTAATTATGGGATAAATAATTAAAAAATTCTTTGGCCTTTAGTTTTCAAAATAGAAAGTTTTATTTTGATTAGAAATCTCTCATGTTTTTTTCACTTTGTCGGCCTATAACTATTAAACGGTACAATATTTTTTGACGCGGTTTGCGGCATTCGATTCTACGGACATTTGTACATATATGTACGAATTTTCAATTGCCGGGCCTTGCTGTTACAGTTAGACAAAGCGAAAAACCAAAAAATGGATACTTCAAATAGTCAGTAGGGCAGTAAAAATTCTATCACCCTGTATTTAAATAGAAAGTATCATTTTCCCTTAATTCGGACACCCTAATTATGGGATAAATAATTAAAAAATTCTTTGGCCTTTAGTTTTCAAAATAGAAAGTTTTATTTTGATTAGAAATCTCTCATGTTTTTTTCACTTTGTCGGCCTATAACTATTAAACGGTACAATATTTTTTGACGCGGTTTGCGGCATTCGATTCTACGGACATTTGTACATATATGTACGAATTTTCAATTGCCGGGCCTTGCTGTTACAGTTAGACAAAGCGAAAAACCAAAAAATGGATACTTCAAATAGTCAGTAGGGTAGTAAAAATTCGATCACCCTGTATTTAAATAGAAAGTATCATTTTCCCTTAATTCGGACACCCTAATTATGGGAAAAATAATTAAAAAATTCTTTGGCCTTTAGTTTTCAAAATAGAAAGTTTTATTTTGATTAGAAATCTCTCATGTTTTTTTCACTTTGTCGGCCTATAACTATTAAACGGTACAATAATTTTTGACGCGGTTTGCGGCATTCGAATCTACGGACATTTGTACATATATGTACGAATTTTCAATTGCCGGGCCTTGCTGTTACAGTTAAACAAAGCGAAAAACCAAAAAATGGATACTTCAAATAGTCAGTAGGGCAGTAAAAATTCGATCACCCTGTATTTAAATAGAAAGTATCATTTTCCCTTAATACGGACACCCTAATTATGGGAAAAATAATTAAAAAATTCTTTGGCCTTTAGTTTTCAAAATAGAAAGTTTTATTTTGATTAGAAATCTCTCATGTTTTTTTCACTTTGTCGGCCTATAACTATTAAACGGTACAATATTTTTTGACGCGGTTTGCGGCATTCGATTCTACGGACATTTGTACATATATGTACGAATTTTCAATTGCCGGGCCTTGCTGTTACAGTTAGACAAAGCGAAAAACCAAAAAATGGAAACTTCAAATAGTCAGTAGGGCAGTAAAAATTCGATCACCCTGTATTTAAATAGAAAGTATCATTTTCACTTAATTCGGACACCCTAATTATGGGAAAAATAATTAAAAAATTCTTTGGCCTTTAGTTTTTAAAATAGAAAGTTTTATTTTGATTAGAAATCTCTCATGTTTTTTTCACTTTGTCGGCCTATAACTATTAAACGGTACAATATTTTTTGACGCGGTTTGCGGCATTCGATTCTACGGACATTTGTACATATATGTACGAATTTTCAATTGCCGGGCCTTGCTGTTACAGTTAGACAAAGCGAAAAACCAAAAAATGGATACTTCAAATAGTCAGTAGGGCAGTAAAAATTCGATCACCCTGTATTTAAATAGAAAGTATCATTTTCACTTAATTCGGACACCCTAATTATGGGAAAAATAATTAAAAAATTCTTTTGCCTTTAGTTCTCAAAATAGAAAGTTTTATTTTGATTAGAAATCTCTCATGTTTTTTTCACTTTGTCGGCCTATAACTATTAAACGGTACAATATTTTTTGACGCGGTTTGCGGCATTCGATTCTACGGACTTTTGTACATATATGTACGAATTTTCAATTGCCGGGCCTTGCTGTTACAGTTAGACAAAGCGAAAAACCAAAAAATGGATACTTCAAATAGGCAGTAGGGCAGTAAAAATTCGATCACCCTGTATTTAAATAGAAAGTATCATTTTCCCTTAATACGGACACCCTAATTATGGGAAAAATAATTAAAAAATTCTTTGGCCTTTAGTTTTCAAAATAGAAAGTTTTATTTTGATTAGAAATCTCTCATGTTTTTTTCACTTTGTCGGCCTATAACTATTAAACGGTACAAGATTTTTTGACGCGGTTTGCGGCATTCGATTCTACGGACATTTGTACATATATGTACGAATTTTCAATTGCCGGGCCTTGCTGTTACAGTTAGACAAAGCGAAAAACCAAAAAATGGATACTTCAAATAGTCAGTAGGGCAGTAAAAATTCGATCACCCTGTATTTAAATAGAAAGTATCATTTTCCCTTAATTCGGACACCCTAATTATGGGAAAAATAATTAAAAAATTCTTTGGCCTTTAGTTTTCAAAATAGAAAGTTTTATTTTGATTAGAAATCTCTCATGTTTTTTTCACTTTGTCGGCCTATAACTATTAAACGGTACAATATTTTTTGACGCGGTTTGCGGCATTCGATTCTACGGACTTTTGTACATATATGTACGAATTTTCAATTGCCGGGCCTTGCTGTTACAGTTAGACAAAGCGAAAAACCAAAAAATGGATACTTCAAATAGGCAGTAGGGCAGTAAAAATTCGATCACCCTGTATTTAAATAGAAAGTATCATTTTCCCTTAATACGGACACCCTAATTATGGGAAAAATAATTAAAAAATTCTTTGGCCTTTAGTTTTCAAAATAGAAAGTTTTATTTTGATTAGAAATCTCTCATGTTTTTTTCACTTTGTCGGCCTATAACTATTAAACGGTACAAGATTTTTTGACGCGGTTTGCGGCATTCGATTCTA
This sequence comes from Ophonus ardosiacus, assembly GCA_943142095.1. Taxonomy (NCBI): domain Eukaryota; kingdom Metazoa; phylum Arthropoda; class Insecta; order Coleoptera; family Carabidae; genus Ophonus; species Ophonus ardosiacus. The sequence goes on from OW964840.1 coordinate 3,706,996, forward strand.
CGGACATTTGTACATATATGTACGAATTTTCAATTGCCGGGCCTTGCTGTTACAGTTAGACAAAGCGAAAAACCAAAAAATGGATACTTCAAATAGTCAGTAGGGCAGTAAAAATTCGATCACCCTGTATTTAAATAGAAAGTATCATTTTCCCTTAATTCGGACACCCTAATTATGAGAAAAATAATTAAAACATTCTTTGGCCTTTAGTTTTCAAAATAGAAAGTTTTATTTTGATTAGAAATCTCTCATGTTTTTTTCACTTTGTCGGCCTATAACTATTAAACGGTACAATATTTTTTGACGCGGTTTGCGGCATTCGATTCTACGGACATTTGTACATATATGTACGAATTTTCAATTGCCGGGCCTTGCTGTTACAGTTAGACAAAGCGAAAAACCAAAAAATGGATACTTCAAATAGTCAGTAGGGCAGTAAAAATTCGATCACCCTGTATTTAAATAGAAAGTATCATTTTCCCTTAATTCGGACACCCTAATTATGAGAAAAATAATTAAAACATTCTTTGGCCTTTAGTTTTCAAAATAGAAAGTTTTATTTTGATTAGAAATCTCTCATGTTTTTTTCACTTTGTCGGCCTATAACTATTAAACGGTACAATATTTTTTGACGCGGTTTGCGGCATTCGATTCTACGGACATTTCTACATATATGTACGAATTTTCAATTGCCGGGCCTTGCTGTTACAGTTAGACAAAGCGAAAAACCAAAAATTGGATACTTCAAATAGTCAGTAGGGCAGTAAAAATTCGATCACCCTGTATTTAAATAGAAAGTATCATTTTCACTTAATTCGGACACCCTAATTATGGGAAAAATAATTAAAAAATTCTTTGGCCTTTAGTTTTCAAAATAGAAAGTTTTATTTTGATTAGAAATCTCTCATGTTTTTTTCACTTTGTCGGCCTATAACTATTAAACGGTACAAGATTTTTTGACGCGGTTTGCGGCATTCGATTCTACGGACATTTGTACATATATGTACGAATGTTCAATTGCCGGGCCCTGCTAGTACAGTCAGACAAAGCGAAAAACCAAAAAATGGATACTTCAAATAGTCAGTAGGGCAGTAAAAATTCTATCACCCTGTATTTAAATAGAAAGTATCATTTTCCCTTAATTCGGACACCCTAATTATGGGATAAATAATTAAAAAATTCTTTGGCCTTTAGTTTTCAAAATAGAAAGTTTTATCTTGATTAGAAATCTCTCATGTTTTTTTCACTTTGTCGGCCTATAACTATTAAACGGTACAATATTTTTTGACGCGGTTTGCGGCATTCGAATCTACGGACATTTGTACATATATGTACGAATTTTCAATTGCCGGGCCTTGCTGTTACAGATAAACAAAGCGAAAAACCAAAAAATGGATACTTCAAATAGTCAGTAGGGCAGTAAAAATTCGATCACCCTGTATTTAAATAGAAAGTATCATTTTCCCTTAATACGGACACCCTAATTATGGGAAAAATAATTAAAAAATTCTTTGGCCTTTAGTTCTCAAAATAGAAAGTTTTATTTTGATTAGAAATCTCTCATGTTTTTTTCACTTTGTCGGCCTATAACTATTAAACGGTACAAGATTTTTTGACGCGGTTTGCGGCATTCGATTCTACCGACATTTGTACATATATGTACGAATTTTCAATTGTTGGGCCCTGCTGTTACAGTTAGACAAAGCGAAAAACCAAAAAATAGATACTTCAAATAGTCAGTAGGGCAGTAAAAATTCGAACACCCTGTATTTAAATAGAAAGTATCATTTTCACTTAATTCGGACACCCTAATTATGGGATAAATAATTAAAAAATTCTTTGGCCTTTAGTTTTCAAAATAGAAAGTTTTATTTTGATTAGAAATCTCTCATGTTTTTTTCACTTTGTCGGCCTATAACTATTAAACGGTACAATATTTTTTGACGCGGTTTGCGGCATTCGATTCTACGGACATTTGTACATATATGTACGAATTTTCAATTGCCGGGCCTTGCTGTTACAGTTAGACAAAGCGAAAAACCAAAAAATGGATACTTCAAATAGTCAGTAGGGTAGTAAAAATTCGATCACCCTGTATTTAAATAGAAAGTATCATTTTCCCTTAATTCGGACACCCTAATTATGGGAAAAATAATTAAAAAATTCTTTGGCCTTTAGTTTTCAAAATAGAAAGTTTTATTTTGATTAGAAATCTCTCATGTTTTTTTCACTTTGTCGGCCTATAACTATTAAACGGTACAATAATTTTTGACGCGGTTTGCGGCATTCGAATCTACGGACATTTGTACATATATGTACGAATTTTCAATTGCCGGGCCTTGCTGTTACAGTTAAACAAAGCGAAAAACCAAAAAATGGATACTTCAAATAGTCAGTAGGGCAGTAAAAATTCGATCACCCTGTATTTAAATAGAAAGTATCATTTTCCCTTAATACGGACACCCTAATTATGGGAAAAATAATTAAAAAATTCTTTGGCCTTTAGTTTTCAAAATAGAAAGTTTTATTTTGATTAGAAATCTCTCATGTTTTTTTCACTTTGTCGGCCTATAACTATTAAACGGTACAATATTTTTTGACGCGGTTTGCGGCATTCGATTCTACGGACATTTGTACATATATGTACGAATTTTCAATTGCCGGGCCTTGCTGTTACAGTTAGACAAAGCGAAAAACCAAAAAATGGAAACTTCAAATAGTCAGTAGGGCAGTAAAAATTCGATCACCCTGTATTTAAATAGAAAGTATCATTTTCACTTAATTCGGACACCCTAATTATGGGAAAAATAATTAAAAAATTCTTTGGCCTTTAGTTTTTAAAATAGAAAGTTTTATTTTGATTAGAAATCTCTCATGTTTTTTTCACTTTGTCGGCCTATAACTATTAAACGGTACAATATTTTTTGACGCGGTTTGCGGCATTCGATTCTACGGACATTTGTACATATATGTACGAATTTTCAATTGCCGGGCCTTGCTGTTACAGTTAGACAAAGCGAAAAACCAAAAAATGGATACTTCAAATAGTCAGTAGGGCAGTAAAAATTCGATCACCCTGTATTTAAATAGAAAGTATCATTTTCACTTAATTCGGACACCCTAATTATGGGAAAAATAATTAAAAAATTCTTTTGCCTTTAGTTCTCAAAATAGAAAGTTTTATTTTGATTAGAAATCTCTCATGTTTTTTTCACTTTGTCGGCCTATAACTATTAAACGGTACAATATTTTTTGACGCGGTTTGCGGCATTCGATTCTACGGACTTTTGTACATATATGTACGAATTTTCAATTGCCGGGCCTTGCTGTTACAGTTAGACAAAGCGAAAAACCAAAAAATGGATACTTCAAATAGGCAGTAGGGCAGTAAAAATTCGATCACCCTGTATTTAAATAGAAAGTATCATTTTCCCTTAATACGGACACCCTAATTATGGGAAAAATAATTAAAAAATTCTTTGGCCTTTAGTTTTCAAAATAGAAAGTTTTATTTTGATTAGAAATCTCTCATGTTTTTTTCACTTTGTCGGCCTATAACTATTAAACGGTACAAGATTTTTTGACGCGGTTTGCGGCATTCGATTCTACGGACATTTGTACATATATGTACGAATTTTCAATTGCCGGGCCTTGCTGTTACAGTTAGACAAAGCGAAAAACCAAAAAATGGATACTTCAAATAGTCAGTAGGGCAGTAAAAATTCGATCACCCTGTATTTAAATAGAAAGTATCATTTTCCCTTAATTCGGACACCCTAATTATGGGAAAAATAATTAAAAAATTCTTTGGCCTTTAGTTTTCAAAATAGAAAGTTTTATTTTGATTAGAAATCTCTCATGTTTTTTTCACTTTGTCGGCCTATAACTATTAAACGGTACAATATTTTTTGACGCGGTTTGCGGCATTCGATTCTACGGACTTTTGTACATATATGTACGAATTTTCAATTGCCGGGCCTTGCTGTTACAGTTAGACAAAGCGAAAAACCAAAAAATGGATACTTCAAATAGGCAGTAGGGCAGTAAAAATTCGATCACCCTGTATTTAAATAGAAAGTATCATTTTCCCTTAATACGGACACCCTAATTATGGGAAAAATAATTAAAAAATTCTTTGGCCTTTAGTTTTCAAAATAGAAAGTTTTATTTTGATTAGAAATCTCTCATGTTTTTTTCACTTTGTCGGCCTATAACTATTAAACGGTACAAGATTTTTTGACGCGGTTTGCGGCATTCGATTCTACGGACATTTGTACATATATGTACGAATTTTCAATTGCCGGGCCTTGCTGTTACAGTTAGACAAAGCGAAAAACCAAAAAATGGATACTTCAAATAGTCAGTAGGGCAGTAAAAATTCGATCACCCTGTATTTAAATAGAAAGTATCATTTTCCCTTAATTCGGACACCCTAATTATGAGAAAAATAATTAAAACATTCTTTGGCCTTTAGTTTTCAAAATAGAAAGTTTTATTTTGATTAGAAATCTCTCATGTTTTTTTCACTTTGTCGGCCTATAACTATTAAACGGTACAATATTTTTTGACGCGGTTTGCGGCATTCGATTCTACGGACATTTGTACATATATGTACGAATTTTCAATTGCCGGGCCTTGCTGTTACAGTTAGACAAAGCGAAAAACCAAAAAATGGATACTTCAAATAGTCAGTAGGGCAGTAAAAATTCGATCACCCTGTATTTAAATAGAAAGTATCATTTTCCCTTAATTCGGACACCCTAATTATGAGAAAAATAATTAAAACATTCTTTGGCCTTTAGTTTTCAAAATAGAAAGTTTTATTTTGATTAGAAATCTCTCATGTTTTTTTCACTTTGTCGGCCTATAACTATTAAACGGTACAATATTTTTTGACGCGGTTTGCGGCATTCGATTCTACGGACATTTCTACATATATGTACGAATTTTCAATTGCCGGGCCTTGCTGTTACAGTTAGACAAAGCGAAAAACCAAAAATTGGATACTTCAAATAGTCAGTAGGGCAGTAAAAATTCGATCACCCTGTATTTAAATAGAAAGTATCATTTTCACTTAATTCGGACACCCTAATTATGGGAAAAATAATTAAAAAATTCTTTGGCCTTTAGTTTTCAAAATAGAAAGTTTTATTTTGATTAGAAATCTCTCATGTTTTTTTCACTTTGTCGGCCTATAACTATTAAACGGTACAAGATTTTTTGACGCGGTTTGCGGCATTCGATTCTACGGACATTTGTACATATATGTACGAATGTTCAATTGCCGGGCCCTGCTAGTACAGTCAGACAAAGCGAAAAACCAAAAAATGGATACTTCAAATAGTCAGTAGGGCAGTAAAAATTCTATCACCCTGTATTTAAATAGAAAGTATCATTTTCCCTTAATTCGGACACCCTAATTATGGGATAAATAATTAAAAAATTCTTTGGCCTTTAGTTTTCAAAATAGAAAGTTTTATCTTGATTAGAAATCTCTCATGTTTTTTTCACTTTGTCGGCCTATAACTATTAAACGGTACAATATTTTTTGACGCGGTTTGCGGCATTCGAATCTACGGACATTTGTACATATATGTACGAATTTTCAATTGCCGGGCCTTGCTGTTACAGATAAACAAAGCGAAAAACCAAAAAATGGATACTTCAAATAGTCAGTAGGGCAGTAAAAATTCGATCACCCTGTATTTAAATAGAAAGTATCATTTTCCCTTAATACGGACACCCTAATTATGGGAAAAATAATTAAAAAATTCTTTGGCCTTTAGTTCTCAAAATAGAAAGTTTTATTTTGATTAGAAATCTCTCATGTTTTTTTCACTTTGTCGGCCTATAACTATTAAACGGTACAAGATTTTTTGACGCGGTTTGCGGCATTCGATTCTACCGACATTTGTACATATATGTACGAATTTTCAATTGTTGGGCCCTGCTGTTACAGTTAGACAAAGCGAAAAACCAAAAAATAGATACTTCAAATAGTCAGTAGGGCAGTAAAAATTCGAACATCCTGTATTTAAATAGAAAGTATCATTTTCACTTAATTCGGACACCCTAATTATGGGAAAAATAATTAAAAAATTCTTTGGCCTTTAGTTTTCAAAATAGAAAGTTTTATTTTGATTAGAAATCTCTCATGTTTTTTTCACTTTGTCGGCCTATAACTATTAAACGGTACAAGATTTTTTGACGCGGTTTGCGGCATTCGATTCTACCGACATTTGTACATATATGTACGAATTTTCAATTGTTGGGCCCTGCTGTTACAGTTAGACAAAGCGAAAAACCAAAAAATAGATACTTCAAATAGTCAGTAGGGCAGTAAAAATTCGATCACCCTGTATTTAAATAGAAAGTATCATTTTCCCTTAATTCGGACACCCTAAATATGGGAAAAATAATTAAAAAATTCTTTGGCTTTTAGTTTTCAAAATAGAAAGTTTTATTTTGATTAAAAATCTCTCATGTTTTTTTCATTTTGTCGGCCTATAACTATTAAACGGTACAAGATTTTCTGACGCGGTTTGCGGCATTCGATTCTACCGACATTTGTACATATATGTACGAATTTTCAATTGCCGGGCCTTGCTGTTACAGTTAGACAAAGCGAAAAACCAAAAAATGGATACTTCAAATAGTCAGTAGGGCAGTAAAAATTCGATCACCCTGTATTTAAATAGAAAGTATCATTTTCCCTTAATTCGGACACCCTAATTATGGGAAAAATAATTAAAAAATTCTTTGGCCTTAGTTTTCAAAATAGAAAGTTTTATTTTGATTAGAAATCTCTCATGTTTTTTTCACTTTGTCGGCCTATAACTATTAAACGGTACAAGATTTTTTGACGCGGTTTGCGGCATTCGATTCTACGGACATTTGTACATATATGTACGAATTTTCAATTGCCGGGCCCTGCTGTTACAGTTAGACAAAGCGAAAAACCAAAATATGGATACTTCAAATAGTCAGTAGGGCAGTAAAAATTCGATCACCCTGTATTTAAATAGAAAGTATCATTTTCCCTTAATTCAAACACACTAATTATGGGAAAAATAATTAAAAAATTCTTTGGCATTTAGTTTTTAAAATAGAAAGTTTTATTTTGATTAGAAATCTCTCATGTTTTTTTCACTTTGTCGGCCTATAACTAATGAACGGTACTAGATTTTTTGACTCGGTTTGCGCCATTCGATTCTACGGACATTTGTACATATATGTACGAATGTTCAATTGCCGGGCCCTGCTGGTACAGTTAGACAAAGCGAAAAACCAAAAAATGTCTACTTCAAATAGTCACTAGGGCAGTAAAAATTCGATCACCCTGTATTTAAATAGAAAGTATCATTTTCCCTTAATTCAAACACACTAATAATGGGAAAAATAATTAAAAAATTCTATGGCATTTAGTTTTTAAAATAGAAAGTTTTATTTTGATTAGAAATCTCTCATGTTTTTTTCACTTTGTCGGCCTATAACTAATGAACGGTACAAGATTTTTGACGCGGTTTGCGCCATTCGATTCTACGGACATTTGTACATATATGTACGAATTTTTATATGCCGGGCCCCGCTAGTACAGTTAGACAAAGCGAAAAAACCAAAAAATGGATACTTCAAATAGTCAGTAGGGCAGTAAAAATTCGATCAGCCTGTATTTAAATAGAAAGTATCATTTTCCCTTAATTCAAACACACTTATTATGGGAAAAATAATTTAAAAATTCTTTGGCCTTTAGTTTTTAAAATAGAAAGTTTTATTTTGATTAGAAATCTCTCATGTTTTTTTTCACTTTGTCGGCCTATAACTAATGAACGGTACTAGATTTTTTGACTCGGTTTGCGCCATTCGATTCTACGGACATATGTACATATATGTACGAATTTTCAATTGCCGGGCCCGGCTAGTACAGTTAGACAAAGCGAAAAACCAAAAAATGGATACTTCAAATAGTCAGTAGGGCAGTAAAAATTCGATCACCCTGTATTTAAATAGAAAGTATCATTTTCCCTTAATTCAAACACACTAATAATGGGAAAAATAATTAAAAAATTCTTCGGCATTTATTTTTTAAAATAGAAAGTTTTATTTTGATTAGAAATCTCTCATGTTTTTTTCACTTTGTCGGCCTATAACTAATGAACGGTACTAGATTTTTTGAAGCGGTTTGCGGCATTCGATTCTACGGACATTTGTACATATATGTACGAATGTTCAATTGCCGGGCCCTGCTAGTACAGTTAGACAAAGCGAAAAACCAAAAAATGTCTACTTCAAATAGTCAGTAGGGCAGTAAAAATTCGATCACCCTGTATTTAAATAGAAAGTATCATTTTCCCTTAATTCAAACACACTAATTATGGGAAAAATAATTAAAAAATTCTTTGGCCTTTAGTTTTTAAAATAGAAAGTTTTATTTTGATTAGAAATCTCTCATGTTTTTTTCACTTTGTCGGCCTATAACTAATGAACGGTACTAGATTTTTTGAAGCGGTTTGCGGCATTCGATTCTACGGACATTTGTACATATATGTACGAATGTTCAATTGCCGGGCCCTGCTAGTACAGTCAGACAAAGCGAAAAACCAAAAAATGGATACTTCAAATAGTCAGTAGGGCAGTAAAAATTCTATCACCCTGTATTTAAATAGAAAGTATCATTTTCCCTTAATTCGGACACCCTAATTATGGGATAAATAATTAAAAAATTCTTTGGCCTTTAGTTTTCAAAATAGAAAGTTTTATCTTGATTAGAAATCTCTCATGTTTTTTTCACTTTGTCGGCCTATAACTATTAAACGGTACAATATTTTTTGACGCGGTTTGCGGCATTCGAATCTACGGACATTTCTACATATATGTACGAATTTTCAATTGCCGGGCCTTGCTGTTACAGATAAACAAAGCGAAAAACCAAAAAATGGATACTTCAAATAGTCAGTAGGGCAGTAAAAATTCGATCACCCTGTATTTAAATAGAAAGTATCATTTTCCCTTAATACGGACACCCTAATTATGGGAAAAATAATTAAAAAATTCTTTGGCCTTTAGTTCTCAAAATAGAAAGTTTTATTTTGATTAGAAATCTCTCATGTTTTTTTCACTTTGTCGCCCTATAACTATTAAACGGTACAATATTTTTTGACGCGGTTTGCGGCATTCGATTCTACGGACATTTGTACATATATGTACGAATTTTCAATTGCCGGGCCTTGCTGTTACAGTTAGACAAAGCGAAAAACCAAAAAATGGATACTTCAAATAGTCAGTAGGGCAGTAAAAATTCTATCACCCTGTATTTAAATAGAAAGTATCATTTTCCCTTAATTCGGACACCCTAATTATGGGATAAATAATTAAAAAATTCTTTGGCCTTTAGTTTTCAAAATAGAAAGTTTTATTTTGATTAGAAATCTCTCATGTTTTTTTCACTTTGTCGGCCTATAACTATTAAACGGTACAATATTTTTTGACGCGGTTTGCGGCATTCGATTCTACGGACATTTGTACATATATGTACGAATTTTCAATTGCCGGGCCTTGCTGTTACAGTTAGACAAAGCGAAAAACCAAAAAATGGATACTTCAAATAGTCAGTAGGGCAGTAAAAATTCTATCACCCTGTATTTAAATAGAAAGTATCATTTTCCCTTAATTCGGACACCCTAATTATGGGATAAATAATTAAAAAATTCTTTGGCCTTTAGTTTTCAAAATAGAAAGTTTTATTTTGATTAGAAATCTCTCATGTTTTTTTCACTTTGTCGGCCTATAACTATTAAACGGTACAATATTTTTTGACGCGGTTTGCGGCATTCGATTCTACGGACATTTGTACATATATGTACGAATTTTCAATTGCCGGGCCTTGCTGTTACAGTTAGACAAAGCGAAAAACCAAAAAATGGATACTTCAAATAGTCAGTAGGGTAGTAAAAATTCGATCACCCTGTATTTAAATAGAAAGTATCATTTTCCCTTAATTCGGACACCCTAATTATGGGAAAAATAATTAAAAAATTCTTTGGCCTTTAGTTTTCAAAATAGAAAGTTTTATTTTGATTAGAAATCTCTCATGTTTTTTTCACTTTGTCGGCCTATAACTATTAAACGGTACAATATTTTTTGACGCGGTTTGCGGCATTCGAATCTACGGACATTTGTACATATATGTACGAATTTTCAATTGCCGGGCCTTGCTGTTACAGTTAAACAAAGCGAAAAACCAAAAAATGGATACTTCAAATAGTCAGTAGGGCAGTAAAAATTCGATCACCCTGTATTTAAATAGAAAGTATCATTTTCCCTTAATACGGACACCCTAATTATGGGAAAAATAATTAAAAAATTCTTTGGCCTTTAGTTTTCAAAATAGAAAGTTTTATTTTGATTAGAAATCTCTCATGTTTTTTTCACTTTGTCGGCCTATAACTATTAAACGGTACAATATTTTTTGACGCGGTTTGCGGCATTCGATTCTACGGACATTTGTACATATATGTACGAATTTTCAATTGCCGGGCCTTGCTGTTACAGTTAGACAAAGCGAAAAACCAAAAAATGGAAACTTCAAATAGTCAGTAGGGCAGTAAAAATTCGATCACCCTGTATTTAAATAGAAAGTATCATTTTCACTTAATTCGGACACCCTAATTATGGGAAAAATAATTAAAAAATTCTTTGGCCTTTAGTTTTTAAAATAGAAAGTTTTATTTTGATTAGAAATCTCTCATGTTTTTTTCACTTTGTCGGCCTATAACTATTAAACGGTACAATATTTTTTGACGCGGTTTGCGGCATTCGATTCTACGGACATTTGTACATATATGTACGAATTTTCAATTGCCGGGCCTTGCTGTTACAGTTAGACAAAGCGAAAAACCAAAAAATGGATACTTCAAATAGTCAGTAGGGCAGTAAAAATTCGATCACCCTGTATTTAAATAGAAAGTATCATTTTCACTTAATTCGGACACCCTAATTATGGGAAAAATAATTAAAAAATTCTTTTGCCTTTAGTTCTCAAAATAGAAAGTTTTATTTTGATTAGAAATCTCTCATGTTTTTTTCACTTTGTCGGCCTATAACTATTAAACGGTACAATATTTTTTGACGCGGTTTGCGGCATTCGATTCTACGGACATTTGTACATATATGTACGAATTTTCAATTGCCGGGCCTTGCTGTTACAGTTAGACAAAGCGAAAAACCAAAAAATGGATACTTCAAATAGTCAGTAGGGCAGTAAAAATTCGATCACCCTGTATTTAAATAGAAAGTATCATTTTCCCTTAATTCGGACACCCTAATTATGGGAAAAATAATTAAAAAATTCTTTGGCCTTTAGTTTTCAAAATAGAAAGTTTTATTTTGATTAGAAATCTCTCATGTTTTTTTCACTTTGTCGGCCTATAACTATTAAACGGTACAATATTTTTTGACGCGGTTTGCGGCATTCGATTCTACGGACATTTGTACATATATGTACGAATGTTCAATTGCCGGGCCCTGCTAGTACAGTCAGACAAAGCGAAAAACCAAAAAATGGATACTTCAAATAGTCAGTAGGGCAGTAAAAATTCTATCACCCTGTATTTAAATAGAAAGTATCATTTTCCCTTAATTCGGACACCCTAATTATGGGAAAAATAATTAAAAAATTCTTTGGCCTTTAGTTTTCAAAATAGAAAGTTTTATTTTGATTAGAAATCTCTCATGTTTTTTTCACTTTGTCGGCCTATAACTATTAAACGGTACAATATTTTTTGACGCGGTTTGCGGCATTCGAATCTACGGACATTTGTACATATATGTACGAATTTTCAATTGCCGGGCCTTGCTGTTACAGTTAAACAAAGCGAAAAACCAAAAAATGGATACTTCAAATAGTCAGTAGGGCAGTAAAAATTCGATCACCCTGTATTTAAATAGAAAGTATCATTTTCCCTTAATACGGACACCCTAATTATGGGAAAAATAATTAAAAAATTCTTTGGCCTTTAGTTTTCAAAATAGAAAGTTTTATTTTGATTAGAAATCTCTCATGTTTTTTTCACTTTGTCGGCCTATAACTATTAAACGGTACAATATTTTTTGACGCGGTTTGCGGCATTCGATTCTACGGACATTTGTACATATATGTACGAATTTTCAATTGCCGGGCCTTGCTGTTACAGTTAGACAAAGCGAAAAACCAAAAAATGGAAACTTCAAATAGTCAGTAGGGCAGTAAAAATTCGATCACCCTGTATTTAAATAGAAAGTATCATTTTCACTTAATTCGGACACCCTAATTATGGGAAAAATAATTAAAAAATTCTTTGGCCTTTAGTTTTTAAAATAGAAAGTTTTATTTTGATTAGAAATCTCTCATGTTTTTTTCACTTTGTCGGCCTATAACTATTAAACGGTACAATATTTTTTGACGCGGTTTGCGGCATTCGATTCTACGGACATTTGTACATATATGTACGAATTTTCAATTGCCGGGCCTTGCTGTTACAGTTAGACAAAGCGAAAAACCAAAAAATGGATACTTCAAATAGTCAGTAGGGCAGTAAAAATTCGATCACCCTGTATTTAAATAGAAAGTATCATTTTCACTTAATTCGGACACCCTAATTATGGGAAAAATAATTAAAAAATTCTTTTGCCTTTAGTTCTCAAAATAGAAAGTTTTATTTTGATTAGAAATCTCTCATGTTTTTTTCACTTTGTCGGCCTATAACTATTAAACGGTACAATATTTTTTGACGCGGTTTGCGGCATTCGATTCTACGGACATTTGTACATATATGTACGAATTTTCAATTGCCGGGCCTTGCTGTTACAGTTAGACAAAGCGAAAAACCAAAAAATGGATACTTCAAATAGTCAGTAGGGCAGTAAAAATTCGATCACCCTGTATTTAAATAGAAAGTATCATTTTCCCTTAATTCGGACACCCTAATTATGGGAAAAATAATTAAAAAATTCTTTGGCCTTTAGTTTTCAAAATAGAAAGTTTTATTTTGATTAGAAATCTCTCATGTTTTTTTCACTTTGTCGGCCTATAACTATTAAACGGTACAATATTTTTTGACGCGGTTTGCGGCATTCGATTCTACGGACATTTGTACATATATGTACGAATGTTCAATTGCCGGGCCCTGCTAGTACAGTCAGACAAAGCGAAAAACCAAAAAATGGATACTTCAAATAGTCAGTAGGGCAGTAAAAATTCTATCACCCTGTATTTAAATAGAAAGTATCATTTTCCCTTAATTCGGACACCCTAATTATGGGATAAATAATTAAAAAATTCTTTGGCCTTTAGTTTTCAAAATAGAAAGTTTTATCTTGATTAGAAATCTCTCATGTTTTTTTCACTTTGTCGGCCTATAACTATTAAACGGTACAATATTTTTTGACGCGGTTTGCGGCATTCGAATCTACGGACATTTGTACATATATGTACGAATTTTCAATTGCCGGGCCTTGCTGTTACAGATAAACAAAGCGAAAAACCAAAAAATGGATACTTCAAATAGTCAGTAGGGCAGTAAAAATTCGATCACCCTGTATTTAAATAGAAAGTATCATTTTCCCTTAATACGGACACCCTAATTATGGGAAAAATAATTAAAAAATTCTTTGGCCTTTAGTTCTCAAAATAGAAAGTTTTATTTTGATTAGAAATCTCTCATGTTTTTTTCACTTTGTCGGCCTATAACTATTAAACGGTACAATATTTTTTGACGCGGTTTGCGGCATTCGATTCTACGGACATTTGTACATATATGTACGAATTTTCAATTGCCGGGCCTTGCTGTTACAGTTAGACAAAGCGAAAAACCAAAAAATGGATACTTCAAATAGTCAGTAGGGCAGTAAAAATTCTATCACCCTGTATTTAAATAGAAAGTATCATTTTCCCTTAATTCGGACACCCTAATTATGGGATAAATAATTAAAAAATTCTTTGGCCTTTAGTTTTCAAAATAGAAAGTTTTATTTTGATTAGAAATCTCTCATGTTTTTTTCACTTTGTCGGCCTATAACTATTAAACGGTACAATATTTTTTGACGCGGTTTGCGGCATTCGATTCTACGGACATTTGTACATATATGTACGAATTTTCAATTGCCGGGCCTTGCTGTTACAGTTAGACAAAGCGAAAAACCAAAAAATGGATACTTCAAATAGTCAGTAGGGCAGTAAAAATTCTATCACCCTGTATTTAAATAGAAAGTATCATTTTCCCTTAATTCGGACACCCTAATTATGGGATAAATAATTAAAAAATTCTTTGGCCTTTAGTTTTCAAAATAGAAAGTTTTATTTTGATTAGAAATCTCTCATGTTTTTTTCACTTTGTCGGCCTATAACTATTAAACGGTACAATATTTTTTGACGCGGTTTGCGGCATTCGATTCTACGGACATTTGTACATATATGTACGAATTTTCAATTGCCGGGCCTTGCTGTTACAGTTAGACAAAGCGAAAAACCAAAAAATGGATACTTCAAATAGTCAGTAGGGTAGTAAAAATTCGATCACCCTGTATTTAAATAGAAAGTATCATTTTCCCTTAATTCGGACACCCTAATTATGGGAAAAATAATTAAAAAATTCTTTGGCCTTTAGTTTTCAAAATAGAAAGTTTTATTTTGATTAGAAATCTCTCATGTTTTTTTCACTTTGTCGGCCTATAACTATTAAACGGTACAATATTTTTTGACGCGGTTTGCGGCATTCGAATCTACGGACATTTGTACATATATGTACGAATTTTCAATTGCCGGGCCTTGCTGTTACAGTTAAACAAAGCGAAAAACCAAAAAATGGATACTTCAAATAGTCAGTAGGGCAGTAAAAATTCGATCACCCTGTATTTAAATAGAAAGTATCATTTTCCCTTAATACGGACACCCTAATTATGGGAAAAATAATTAAAAAATTCTTTGGCCTTTAGTTTTCAAAATAGAAAGTTTTATTTTGATTAGAAATCTCTCATGTTTTTTTCACTTTGTCGGCCTATAACTATTAAACGGTACAATATTTTTTGACGCGGTTTGCGGCATTCGATTCTACGGACATTTGTACATATATGTACGAATTTTCAATTGCCGGGCCTTGCTGTTACAGTTAGACAAAGCGAAAAACCAAAAAATGGAAACTTCAAATAGTCAGTAGGGCAGTAAAAATTCGATCACCCTGTATTTAAATAGAAAGTATCATTTTCACTTAATTCGGACACCCTAATTATGGGAAAAATAATTAAAAAATTCTTTGGCCTTTAGTTTTTAAAATAGAAAGTTTTATTTTGATTAGAAATCTCTCATGTTTTTTTCACTTTGTCGGCCTATAACTATTAAACGGTACAATATTTTTTGACGCGGTTTGCGGCATTCGATTCTACGGACATTTGTACATATATGTACGAATTTTCAATTGCCGGGCCTTGCTGTTACAGTTAGACAAAGCGAAAAACCAAAAAATGGATACTTCAAATAGTCAGTAGGGCAGTAAAAATTCGATCACCCTGTATTTAAATAGAAAGTATCATTTTCACTTAATTCGGACACCCTAATTATGGGAAAAATAATTAAAAAATTCTTTTGCCTTTAGTTCTCAAAATAGAAAGTTTTATTTTGATTAGAAATCTCTCATGTTTTTTTCACTTTGTCGGCCTATAACTATTAAACGGTACAATATTTTTTGACGCGGTTTGCGGCATTCGATTCTACGGACATTTGTACATATATGTACGAATTTTCAATTGCCGGGCCTTGCTGTTACAGTTAGACAAAGCGAAAAACCAAAAAATGGATACTTCAAATAGTCAGTAGGGCAGTAAAAATTCGATCACCCTGTATTTAAATAGAAAGTATCATTTTCCCTTAATTCGGACACCCTAATTATGGGAAAAATAATTAAAAAATTCTTTGGCCTTTAGTTTTCAAAATAGAAAGTTTTATTTTGATTAGAAATCTCTCATGTTTTTTTCACTTTGTCGGCCTATAACTATTAAACGGTACAATATTTTTTGACGCGGTTTGCGGCATTCGATTCTACGGACTTTTGTACATATATGTACGAATTTTCAATTGCCGGGCCTTGCTGTTACAGTTAGACAAAGCGAAAAACCAAAAAATGGATACTTCAAATAGGCAGTAGGGCAGTAAAAATTCGATCACCCTGTATTTAAATAGAAAGTATCATTTTCCCTTAATACGGACACCCTAATTATGGGAAAAATAATTAAAAAATTCTTTGGCCTTTAGTTTTCAAAATAGAAAGTTTTATTTTGATTAGAAATCTCTCATGTTTTTTTCACTTTGTCGGCCTATAACTATTAAACGGTACAAGATTTTTTGACGCGGTTTGCGGCATTCGATTCTACGGACATTTGTACATATATGTACGAATTTTCAATTGCCGGGCCTTGCTGTTACAGTTAGACAAAGCGAAAAACCAAAAAATGGATACTTCAAATAGTCAGTAGGGCAGTAAAAATTCGATCACCCTGTATTTAAATAGAAAGTATCATTTTCCCTTAATTCGGACACCCTAATTATGAGAAAAATAATTAAAACATTCTTTGGCCTTTAGTTTTCAAAATAGAAAGTTTTATTTTGATTAGAAATCTCTCATGTTTTTTTCACTTTGTCGGCCTATAACTATTAAACGGTACAATATTTTTTGACGCGGTTTGCGGCATTCGATTCTACGGACATTTGTACATATATGTACGAATTTTCAATTGCCGGGCCTTGCTGTTACAGTTAGACAAAGCGAAAAACCAAAAAATGGATACTTCAAATAGTCAGTAGGGCAGTAAAAATTCGATCACCCTGTATTTAAATAGAAAGTATCATTTTCCCTTAATTCGGACACCCTAATTATGAGAAAAATAATTAAAACATTCTTTGGCCTTTAGTTTTCAAAATAGAAAGTTTTATTTTGATTAGAAATCTCTCATGTTTTTTTCACTTTGTCGGCCTATAACTATTAAACGGTACAATATTTTTTGACGCGGTTTGCGGCATTCGATTCTACGGACATTTCTACATATATGTACGAATTTTCAATTGCCGGGCCTTGCTGTTACAGTTAGACAAAGCGAAAAACCAAAAATTGGATACTTCAAATAGTCAGTAGGGCAGTAAAAATTCGATCACCCTGTATTTAAATAGAAAGTATCATTTTCACTTAATTCGGACACCCTAATTATGGGAAAAATAATTAAAAAATTCTTTGGCCTTTAGTTTTCAAAATAGAAAGTTTTATTTTGATTAGAAATCTCTCATGTTTTTTTCACTTTGTCGGCCTATAACTATTAAACGGTACAAGATTTTTTGACGCGGTTTGCGGCATTCGATTCTACCGACATTTGTACATATATGTACGAATTTTCAATTGTTGGGCCCTGCTGTTACAGTTAGACAAAGCGAAAAACCAAAAAATAGATACTTCAAATAGTCAGTAGGGCAGTAAAAATTCGAACACCCTGTATTTAAATAGAAAGTATCATTTTCACTTAATTCGGACACCCTAATTATGGGAAAAATAATTAAAAAATTCTTTGGCCTTTAGTTTTCAAAATAGAAAGTTTTATTTTGATTAGAAATCTCTCATGTTTTTTTCACTTTGTCGGCCTATAACTATTAAACGGTACAAGATTTTTTGACGCGGTTTGCGGCATTCGATTCTACCGACATTTGTACATATATGTACGAATTTTCAATTGTTGGGCCCTGCTGTTACAGTTAGACAAAGCGAAAAACCAAAAAATAGATACTTCAAATAGTCAGTAGGGCAGTAAAAATTCGATCACCCTGTATTTAAATAGAAAGTATCATTTTCCCTTAATTCGGACACCCTAAATATGGGAAAAATAATTAAAAAATTCTTTGGCTTTTAGTTTTCAAAATAGAAAGTTTTATTTTGATTAAAAATCTCTCATGTTTTTTTCATTTTGTCGGCCTATAACTATTAAACGGTACAAGATTTTCTGACGCGGTTTGCGGCATTCGATTCTACCGACATTTGTACATATATGTACGAATTTTCAATTGCCGGGCCTTGCTGTTACAGTTAGACAAAGCGAAAAACCAAAAAATGGATACTTCAAATAGTCAGTAGGGCAGTAAAAATTCGATCACCCTGTATTTAAATAGAAAGTATCATTTTCCCTTAATTCGGACACCCTAATTATGGGAAAAATAATTAAAAAATTCTTTGGCCTTTAGTTTTCAAAATAGAAAGTTTTATTTTGATTAGAAATCTCTCATGTTTTTTTCACTTTGTCGGCCTATAACTATTAAACGGTACAAGATTTTTTGACGCGGTTTGCGGCATTCGATTCTACGGACATTTGTACATATATGTACGAATTTTCAATTGCCGGGCCCTGCTGTTACAGTTAGACAAAGCGAAAAACCAAAATATGGATACTTCAAATAGTCAGTAGGGCAGTAAAAATTCGATCACCCTGTATTTAAATAGAAAGTATCATTATCCCTTAATTCGGACACCCTAATTATGGGAAAAATAATTAAAAAATTCTGTGGCCTTTAGTTTTCAAAATAGAAAGTTTTATTTTGATTAGAAATCTCTCATGTTTTTTTCACTTTGTCGGCCTATAACTATTAAACGGTACAAGATTTTTTGACGCGGTTTGCGGCATTCGATTCTACGGACATTTGTACATATATGTACGAATTTTCAATTGCCGGGCCTTGCTGTTACAGTTAGACAAAGCGAAAAACCAAAAAATGGAAACTTCAAATAGTCAGTAGGGCAGTAAAAATTCGATCACTCTGTATTTAAATAGAAAGTATCATTTTCACTTAATTCGGACACCCTAATTATGGGAAAAATAATTAAAAAATTCTTTGGCCTTTAGTTTTCAAAATAGAAAGTTTTATTTTCATTAGAAATCTCCCATGTTTTTTTCACTTTGTCGGCCTATAACTATTAAACGGCACAATATTTTTTGACGCGGTTTGCGGTATTCGATTCTACGGCCATTTGTACATATATGTACGAATTTTCAATTGCCGGGCCTTGCTGTTACAGTTAGACAAAGCGAAAAACCAAAAAATGGAAACTTCAAATAGTCAGTAGGGCAGTAAAAATTCGATCACTCTGTATTTAAATAGAAAGTATCATTTTCACTTAATTCGGACACCCTAATTATGGGAAAAATAATTAAAAAATTCTTTGGCCTTTAGTTTTCAAAATAGAAAGTTTTATTTTCATTAGAAATCTCCCATGTTTTTTTCACTTTGTCGGCCTATAACTATTAAACGGTACAATATTTTTTGACGCGGTTTGCGGCATTCGATGCTACGGACATTTGTACATATATGTACGAATTTTCAATTGCCGGGCCTTGCTGTTACAGTTAAACAAAGCGAAAAACCAAAAAATGGATACTTCAAATAGTCAGTAGGGCAGTAAAAATTCGATCAGCCTGTATTTAAATAGAAAGTATCATTTTCCCTTAATTCGGACACCCTAATTATGGGAAAAATAATTAAAAAATTCTTTGGCCTTTAGTTTTCAAAATAGAAAGTTTTATTTTGATTAGAAATCTCTCATGTTTTTTTCACTTTGTCGGCCTATAACTATTAAACGGTACAAGATTTTTTGACGCGGTTTGCGGCATTCGATTCTACGGACATTTGTACATATATGTACGAATTTTCAATTGCCGGGCCTTGCTGTTACAGTTAGACAAAGCGAAAAACCAAAAATTGGATACTTCAAATAGTCAGTAGGGCAGTAAAAATTCGATCACCCTGTATTTAAATAGAAAGTATCATTTTCACTTAATTCGGACACCCTAATTATGGGAAAAATAATTAAAAAATTCTTTGGCCTTTAGTTTTCAAAATAGAAAGTTTTATTTTGATTAGAAATCTCTCATGTTTTTTTCACTTTGTCGGCCTATAACTATTAAACGGTACAAGATTTTTTGACGCGGTTTGCGGCATTCGATTCTACCGACATTTGTACATATATGTACGAATTTTCAATTGTTGGGCCCTGCTGTTACAGTTAGACAAAGCGAAAAACCAAAAAATAGATACTTCAAATAGTCAGTAGGGCAGTAAAAATTCGATCACCCTGTATTTAAATAGAAAGTATCATTTTCACTTAATTCGGACACCCTAATTATGGGAAAAATAATTAAAAAATTCTTTGGCCTTTAGTTTTCAAAATAGAAAGTTTTATTTTCATTAGAAATCTCCCATGTTTTTTTCACTTTGTCGGCCTATAACTATTAAACGGTACAATATTTTTTGACGCGGTTTGCGGCATTCGATGCTACGGACATTTGTACATATATGTACGAATTTTCAATTGCCGGGCCTTGCTGTTACAGTTAAACAAAGCGAAAAACCAAAAAATGGATACTTCAAATAGTCAGTAGGGCAGTAAAAATTCGATCAGCCTGTATTTAAATAGAAAGTATCATTTTCCCTTAATTCGGACACCCTAATTATGGGAAAAATAATTAAAAAATTCTTTGGCCTTTAGTTTTCAAAATAGAAAGTTTTATTTTGATTAGAAATCTCTCATGTTTTTTTCACTTTGTCGGCCTATAACTATTAAACGGTACAAGATTTTTTGACGCGGTTTGCGGCATTCGATTCTACGGACATTTGTACATATATGTACGAATTTTCAATTGCCGGGCCTTGCTGTTACAGTTAGACAAAGCGAAAAACCAAAAATTGGATACTTCAAATAGTCAGTAGGGCAGTAAAAATTCGATCACCCTGTATTTAAATAGAAAGTATCATTTTCACTTAATTCGGACACCCTAATTATGGGAAAAATAATTAAAAAATTCTTTGGCCTTTAGTTTTCAAAATAGAAAGTTTTATTTTGATTAGAAATCTCTCATGTTTTTTTCACTTTGTCGGCCTATAACTATTAAACGGTACAAGATTTTTTGACGCGGTTTGCGGCATTCGATTCTACGGACATTTGTACATATATGTACGAATTTTCAATTGCCGGGCCCTGCTGTTACAGTTAGACAAAGCGAAAAACCAAAATATGGATACTTCAAATAGTCAGTAGGGCAGTAAAAATTCGATCACCCTGTATTTAAATAGAAAGTATCATTCATTTATTTGGTTGGAACAGCTAATATTATTGTCAATGCAACAATACTTTATAATGTACGAGTCGAATCGTAGAATAAAAATTAACTAGTTCAAATCTAGTTACTAGCCATAGTTGAAACAGTTCTATCTCTCTAGTGCGTGGAATATCGTATTTTCATCTGACATTCGTGCACAGTTAAAGATACACAATAAGTAAAAATAAATATAATCTCCCATGTTTTTTTCACTTTGTCGGCCTATAACTATTAAACGGTACAATATTTTTTGACGCGGTTTGCGGCATTCGATGCTACGGACATTTGTACATATATGTACGAATTTTCAATTGCCGGGCCTTGCTGTTACAGTTAAACAAAGCGAAAAACCAAAAAATGGATACTTCAAATAGTCAGTAGGGCAGTAAAAATTCGATCAGCCTGTATTTAAATAGAAAGTATCATTTTCCCTTAATTCGGACACCCTAATTATGGGAAAAATAATTAAAAAATTCTTTGGCCTTTAGTTTTCAAAATAGAAAGTTTTATTTTGATTAGAAATCTCTCATGTTTTTTTCACTTTGTCGGCCTATAACTATTAAACGGTACAAGATTTTTTGACGCGGTTTGCGGCATTCGATTCTACGGACATTTGTACATATATGTACGAATTTTCAATTGCCGGGCCTTGCTGTTACAGTTAGACAAAGCGAAAAACCAAAAATTGGATACTTCAAATAGTCAGTAGGGCAGTAAAAATTCGATCACCCTGTATTTAAATAGAAAGTATCATTCATTTATTTGGTTGGAACAGCTAATATTATTGTCAATGCAACAATACTTTATAATGTACGAGTCGAATCGTAGAATAAAAATTAACTAGTTCAAATCTAGTTACTAGCCATAGTTGAAACAGTTCTATCTCTCTAGTGCGTGGAATATCGTATTTTCATCTGACATTCGTGCACAGTTAAAGATACACAATAAGTAAAAATAAATATAATCTCCCATGTTTTTTTCACTTTGTCGGCCTATAACTATTAAACGGTACAATATTTTTTGACGCGGTTTGCGGCATTCGATGCTACGGACATTTGTACATATATGTACGAATTTTCAATTGCCGGGCCTTGCTGTTACAGTTAAACAAAGCGAAAAACCAAAAAATGGATACTTCAAATAGTCAGTAGGGCAGTAAAAATTCGATCAGCCTGTATTTAAATAGAAAGTATCATTTTCCCTTAATTCGGACACCCTAATTATGGGAAAAATAATTAAAAAATTCTTTGGCCTTTAGTTTTCAAAATAGAAAGTTTTATTTTGATTAGAAATCTCTCATGTTTTTTTCACTTTGTCGGCCTATAACTATTAAACGGTACAAGATTTTTTGACGCGGTTTGCGGCATTCGATTCTACGGACATTTGTACATATATGTACGAATTTTCAATTGCCGGGCCTTGCTGTTACAGTTAGACAAAGCGAAAAACCAAAAATTGGATACTTCAAATAGTCAGTAGGGCAGTAAAAATTCGATCACCCTGTATTTAAATAGAAAGTATCATTTTCACTTAATTCGGACACCCTAATTATGGGAAAAATAATTAAAAAATTCTTTGGCCTTTAGTTTTCAAAATAGAAAGTTTTATTTTGATTAGAAATCTCTCATGTTTTTTTCACTTTGTCGGCCTATAACTATTAAACGGTACAAGATTTTTTGACGCGGTTTGCGGCATTCGATTCTACCGACATTTGTACATATATGTACGAATTTTCAATTGTTGGGCCCTGCTGTTACAGTTAGACAAAGCGAAAAACCAAAAAATAGATACTTCAAATAGTCAGTAGGGCAGTAAAAATTCGATCACCCTGTATTTAAATAGAAAGTATCATTTTCACTTAATTCGGACACCCTAATTATGGGAAAAATAATTAAAAAATTCTTTGGCCTTTAGTTTTCAAAATAGAAAGTTTTATTTTCATTAGAAATCTCTCATGTTTTTTTCACTTTGTCGGCCTATAACTATTAAACGGTACAAGATTTTTTGACGCGGTTTGCGGCATTCGATTCTACGGACATTTGTACATATATGTACGAATTTTCAATTGCCGGGCCTTGCTGTTACAGTTAGACAAAGCGAAAAACCAAAAATTGGATACTTCAAATAGTCAGTAGGGCAGTAAAAATTCGATCACCCTGTATTTAAATAGAAAGTATCATTCATTTATTTGGTTGGAACAGCTAATATTATTGTCAATGCAACAATACTTTATAATGTACGAGTCGAATCGTAGAATAAAAATTAACTAGTTCAAATCTAGTTACTAGCCATAGTTGAAACAGTTCTATCTCTCTAGTGCGTGGAATATCGTATTTTCATCTGACATTCGTGCACAGTTAAAGATACACAATAAGTAAAAATAAATATAATCTCCCATGTTTTTTTCACTTTGTCGGCCTATAACTATTAAACGGTACAATATTTTTTGACGCGGTTTGCGGCATTCGATGCTACGGACATTTGTACATATATGTACGAATTTTCAATTGCCGGGCCTTGCTGTTACAGTTAAACAAAGCGAAAAACCAAAAAATGGATACTTCAAATAGTCAGTAGGGCAGTAAAAATTCGATCAGCCTGTATTTAAATAGAAAGTATCATTTTCCCTTAATTCGGACACCCTAATTATGGGAAAAATAATTAAAAAATTCTTTGGCCTTTAGTTTTCAAAATAGAAAGTTTTATTTTGATTAGAAATCTCTCATGTTTTTTTCACTTTGTCGGCCTATAACTATTAAACGGTACAAGATTTTTTGACGCGGTTTGCGGCATTCGATTCTACGGACATTTGTACATATATGTACGAATTTTCAATTGCCGGGCCTTGCTGTTACAGTTAGACAAAGCGAAAAACCAAAAATTGGATACTTCAAATAGTCAGTAGGGCAGTAAAAATTCGATCACCCTGTATTTAAATAGAAAGTATCATTTTCACTTAATTCGGACACCCTAATTATGGGAAAAATAATTAAAAAATTCTTTGGCCTTTAGTTTTCAAAATAGAAAGTTTTATTTTGATTAGAAATCTCTCATGTTTTTTTCACTTTGTCGGCCTATAACTATTAAACGGTACAAGATTTTTTGACGCGGTTTGCGGCATTCGATTCTACCGACATTTGTACATATATGTACGAATTTTCAATTGTTGGGCCCTGCTGTTACAGTTAGACAAAGCGAAAAACCAAAAAATAGATACTTCAAATAGTCAGTAGGGCAGTAAAAATTCGATCACCCTGTATTTAAATAGAAAGTATCATTTTCACTTAATTCGGACACCCTAATTATGGGAAAAATAATTAAAAAATTCTTTGGCCTTTAGTTTTCAAAATAGAAAGTTTTATTTTCATTAGAAATCTCTCATGTTTTTTTCACTTTGTCGGCCTATAACTATTAAACGGTACAAGATTTTTTGACGCGGTTTGCGGCATTCGATTCTACGGACATTTGTACATATATGTACGAATTTTCAATTGCCGGGCCTTGCTGTTACAGTTAGACAAAGCGAAAAACCAAAAATTGGATACTTCAAATAGTCAGTAGGGCAGTAAAAATTCGATCACCCTGTATTTAAATAGAAAGTATCATTCATTTATTTGGTTGGAACAGCTAATATTATTATTATATTTTTATTATTATTAAAAAATTCTTTGGCCTTTAGTTTTCAAAATAGAAAGTTTTATTTTCATTAGAAATCTCTCATGTTTTTTTCACTTTGTCGGCCTATAACTATTAAACGGTACAAGATTTTTTGACGCGGTTTGCGGCATTCGATTCTACGGACATTTGTACATATATGTACGAATTTTCAATTGCCGGGCCTTGCTGTTACAGTTAGACAAAGCGAAAAACCAAAAATTGGATACTTCAAATAGTCAGTAGGGCAGTAAAAATTCGATCACCCTGTATTTAAATAGAAAGTATCATTCATTTATTTGGTTGGAACAGCTAATATTATTGTCAATGCAACAATACTTTATAATGTACGAGTCGAATCGTAGAATAAAAATTAACTAGTTCAAATCTAGTTACTAGCCATAGTTGAAACAGTTCTATCTCTCTAGTGCGTGGAATATCGTATTTTCATCTGACATTCGTGCACAGTTAAAGATACACAATAAGTAAAAATAAATATAATCTCCCATGTTTTTTTCACTTTGTCGGCCTATAACTATTAAACGGTACAATATTTTTTGACGCGGTTTGCGGCATTCGATGCTACGGACATTTGTACATATATGTACGAATTTTCAATTGCCGGGCCTTGCTGTTACAGTTAAACAAAGCGAAAAACCAAAAAATGGATACTTCAAATAGTCAGTAGGGCAGTAAAAATTCGATCAGCCTGTATTTAAATAGAAAGTATCATTTTCCCTTAATTCGGACACCCTAATTATGGGAAAAATAATTAAAAAATTCTTTGGCCTTTAGTTTTCAAAATAGAAAGTTTTATTTTGATTAGAAATCTCTCATGTTTTTTTCACTTTGTCGGCCTATAACTATTAAACGGTACAAGATTTTTTGACGCGGTTTGCGGCATTCGATTCTACGGACATTTGTACATATATGTACGAATTTTCAATTGCCGGGCCTTGCTGTTACAGTTAGACAAAGCGAAAAACCAAAAATTGGATACTTCAAATAGTCAGTAGGGCAGTAAAAATTCGATCACCCTGTATTTAAATAGAAAGTATCATTTTCACTTAATTCGGACACCCTAATTATGGGAAAAATAATTAAAAAATTCTTTGGCCTTTAGTTTTCAAAATAGAAAGTTTTATTTTGATTAGAAATCTCTCATGTTTTTTTCACTTTGTCGGCCTATAACTATTAAACGGTACAAGATTTTTTGACGCGGTTTGCGGCATTCGATTCTACCGACATTTGTACATATATGTACGAATTTTCAATTGTTGGGCCCTGCTGTTACAGTTAGACAAAGCGAAAAACCAAAAAATAGATACTTCAAATAGTCAGTAGGGCAGTAAAAATTCGATCACCCTGTATTTAAATAGAAAGTATCATTTTCACTTAATTCGGACACCCTAATTATGGGAAAAATAATTAAAAAATTCTTTGGCCTTTAGTTTTCAAAATAGAAAGTTTTATTTTCATTAGAAATCTCTCATGTTTTTTTCACTTTGTCGGCCTATAACTATTAAACGGTACAAGATTTTTTGACGCGGTTTGCGGCATTCGATTCTACGGACATTTGTACATATATGTACGAATTTTCAATTGCCGGGCCTTGCTGTTACAGTTAGACAAAGCGAAAAACCAAAAATTGGATACTTCAAATAGTCAGTAGGGCAGTAAAAATTCGATCACCCTGTATTTAAATAGAAAGTATCATTCATTTATTTGGTTGGAACAGCTAATATTATTATTATATTTTTATTATTATTAAAAAATTCTTTGGCCTTTAGTTTTCAAAATAGAAAGTTTTATTTTCATTAGAAATCTCTCATGTTTTTTTCACTTTGTCGGCCTATAACTATTAAACGGTACAAGATTTTTTGACGCGGTTTGCGGCATTCGATTCTACGGACATTTGTACATATATGTACGAATTTTCAATTGCCGGGCCTTGCTGTTACAGTTAGACAAAGCGAAAAACCAAAAATTGGATACTTCAAATAGTCAGTAGGGCAGTAAAAATTCGATCACCCTGTATTTAAATAGAAAGTATCATTCATTTATTTGGTTGGAACAGCTAATATTATTGTCAATGCAACAATACTTTATAATGTACGAGTCGAATCGTAGAATAAAAATTAACTAGTTCAAATCTAGTTACTAGCCATAGTTGAAACAGTTCTATCTCTCTAGTGCGTGGAATATCGTATTTTCATCTGACATTCGTGCACAGTTAAAGATACACAATAAGTAAAAATAAATATAATCTCCCATGTTTTTTTCACTTTGTCGGCCTATAACTATTAAACGGTACAATATTTTTTGACGCGGTTTGCGGCATTCGATGCTACGGACATTTGTACATATATGTACGAATTTTCAATTGCCGGGCCTTGCTGTTACAGTTAAACAAAGCGAAAAACCAAAAAATGGATACTTCAAATAGTCAGTAGGGCAGTAAAAATTCGATCAGCCTGTATTTAAATAGAAAGTATCATTTTCCCTTAATTCGGACACCCTAATTATGGGAAAAATAATTAAAAAATTCTTTGGCCTTTAGTTTTCAAAATAGAAAGTTTTATTTTGATTAGAAATCTCTCATGTTTTTTTCACTTTGTCGGCCTATAACTATTAAACGGTACAAGATTTTTTGACGCGGTTTGCGGCATTCGATTCTACGGACATTTGTACATATATGTACGAATTTTCAATTGCCGGGCCTTGCTGTTACAGTTAGACAAAGCGAAAAACCAAAAATTGGATACTTCAAATAGTCAGTAGGGCAGTAAAAATTCGATCACCCTGTATTTAAATAGAAAGTATCATTTTCACTTAATTCGGACACCCTAATTATGGGAAAAATAATTAAAAAATTCTTTGGCCTTTAGTTTTCAAAATAGAAAGTTTTATTTTGATTAGAAATCTCTCATGTTTTTTTCACTTTGTCGGCCTATAACTATTAAACGGTACAAGATTTTTTGACGCGGTTTGCGGCATTCGATTCTACCGACATTTGTACATATATGTACGAATTTTCAATTGTTGGGCCCTGCTGTTACAGTTAGACAAAGCGAAAAACCAAAAAATAGATACTTCAAATAGTCAGTAGGGCAGTAAAAATTCGATCACCCTGTATTTAAATAGAAAGTATCATTTTCACTTAATTCGGACACCCTAATTATGGGAAAAATAATTAAAAAATTCTTTGGCCTTTAGTTTTCAAAATAGAAAGTTTTATTTTCATTAGAAATCTCCCATGTTTTTTTCACTTTGTCGGCCTATAACTATTAAACGGTACAATATTTTTTGACGCGGTTTGCGGCATTCGATGCTACGGACATTTGTACATATATGTACGAATTTTCAATTGCCGGGCCTTGCTGTTACAGTTAAACAAAGCGAAAAACCAAAAAATGGATACTTCAAATAGTCAGTAGGGCAGTAAAAATTCGATCAGCCTGTATTTAAATAGAAAGTATCATTTTCCCTTAATTCGGACACCCTAATTATGGGAAAAATAATTAAAAAATTCTTTGGCCTTTAGTTTTCAAAATAGAAAGTTTTATTTTGATTAGAAATCTCTCATGTTTTTTTCACTTTGTCGGCCTATAACTATTAAACGGTACAAGATTTTTTGACGCGGTTTGCGGCATTCGATTCTACGGACATTTGTACATATATGTACGAATTTTCAATTGCCGGGCCTTGCTGTTACAGTTAGACAAAGCGAAAAACCAAAAATTGGATACTTCAAATAGTCAGTAGGGCAGTAAAAATTCGATCACCCTGTATTTAAATAGAAAGTATCATTTTCACTTAATTCGGACACCCTAATTATGGGAAAAATAATTAAAAAATTCTTTGGCCTTTAGTTTTCAAAATAGAAAGTTTTATTTTGATTAGAAATCTCTCATGTTTTTTTCACTTTGTCGGCCTATAACTATTAAACGGTACAAGATTTTTTGACGCGGTTTGCGGCATTCGATTCTACGGACATTTGTACATATATGTACGAATTTTCAATTGCCGGGCCCTGCTGTTACAGTTAGACAAAGCGAAAAACCAAAATATGGATACTTCAAATAGTCAGTAGGGCAGTAAAAATTCGATCACCCTGTATTTAAATAGAAAGTATCATTCATATTATTTGGTTGGAACAGCTAATATTATTGTCACATGCAACAATACTTTATAATGTACGAGTCGAATCGTAGAATAAAAATTAACTAGTTCAAATCTAGTTACTAGCCATAGTTGAAACAGTTTCTATCTCTCTAGTGCGTGGAATATCGTATTTTTCATCTGACATTCGTGCACAGTTAAAGATACACAATAAGTAAAAATAAATATAATCTCCCATGTTTTTTTCACTTTGTCGGCCTATAACTATTAAACGGTACAATATTTTTTGACGCGGTTTGCGGCATTCGATGCTACGG